>KZ507821.1:0-22925 GCA_002844005.1 Limosa lapponica baueri
GGAACACCATTCATGTGACGACTTCCACCCACTACAAGGATGTTCAGTGGCTACACAGCAAGTTACCAGTGAAATGGGGACAAACCACAGAAATACCAGCTCCCGACACCACCCTAAGCCCTGAACCCGCCTTCTCTGGTTTGGGGGCAGCTGTGACAGAATAGTTACGGGATCATTTCCTCAGGAATGAATTTCGGAGACTGGGATAAAGGGGAAGGTGGGAATTGTATTTAAAACAACTCTCAATTAAAACGCACGCTAATACAGACTGCCACACAGAGCAAGAGAAGCCTTCAGGAAGCCTGGGACCTTTCAGCCAAGGCTTCCTCCAAGTCCACCCTCCTGGTCCTGTGCACTCCCAGAACAGGGACACCCCCTGGCAAAGACAGCGTGAGAAAGAGTCGCTGCTCAATCCCACTTGTTTTCAGTCACTTCAGAACATCCCCCCGGCAGAAGGGCAGCAGATACACACACATCCGCTGGATTTTTCCCAGACAAAAGGAACCTCCATAGGCTGCATTTTTCCCCACGATGGAATCCGGGTTGCTAAAGCACAGCAGTGCTGCAGAGCCCTCGCCACGCCGTAAGGACACACACCGCAGCAAAAGCGGTGACGCCGGCAGACACCACGGGAGGTCTGGCTGTCCCCGCGTGGGTCCCCACTGCTGGCACCAGCCGACAGCAGGGGAAGCAACAGGCAGTGTCACCACAGCGTAAATGCAAAACTGGGATTACAGGAGATGAAATGGCTTCAGGGCTTTCAGACCGGAATCCACCACTGCCAGGGGCCGGGAGCTCACAAAGACACTCTGCCAGTACTTGCTGTCTCTCACCTCCGCAGGGCTCAACCTTCAGTGCCGAAATACCGCATTAGTGCACAAAGAATGCAAGAGCAGAGAGGGAATGAATCGCTCGGAGGATTCAACAGGAATATTAAACTAGTGCCCACAGAGGCTGCTAGTTCAAGTTTGGCAGGAACAATGGTAATCCCAACTTGAAGTGAACAGACAGTATTTCCACTAAGAACTGGGACAGAAATTATTAGGAACCTATGTAGCAACTGTTAAATTAATTCACTTTAGGCTAAATAGAAAAATTAATTTGATAAATTTTTTTTCAGCCCTGGGCTCCAAAATAGCAGTGGCAGAAGCTGCCTATGACCAGTTTGGGACTAACTCTTTTTTCTTGGAAATCCAAAGCCCAAGGGGAAATAAAATCCCTATTAATCCCTGGCTGAAACTGGGTTTCAGAGCACCGGTGGCAGAATGTAAGATTAAGGAGGAAAGCCCATAAAAACGCCTGCCTGTTTGCAGATTCTCTCTTTCCTTGTTCACTCGAGCCCAACACTTCCTGCTCCTCTCTAAGCACCCGTGCCAGCCCCACTGACCGCAGCAGCTTGGTTTCCCATCTCTCCTGGGAACACCCATCTCATCAGCACGGGACAGTCTGTGCTGGTGCTTTACCTTTGATTCCTCTGTCCATCTTCATCAAGCGCCGGATCACCATCTCCCTGCTGTCTCCTTGCCGGATTTCAATTTTTGTGGAGAAATGGCCATTTGATGGCTGAGGGTTCACCAAAAACACAGACACGCTGGGCTGTAAGAAAGTTAATACAAACGTTAATGGCGAATCTGGGTTTGTGATCCAAGGGTCAGAGGAAACATGAAACTAAAACAAATAAACATCATCTATCAACAAACAGTCTGGACGGATAAACTTAAACACAATAATTGGTAAATAACAGCAGGAAAGTGAGATCCAGCCACACTTGCACAAGCCCTTCTCCATTCTCTATCTGTGGCCTGTGTTTTCACTCGAATAAAGTCTGCCAGACCCAAGGAGGGGCAGCTGAGGCACGTGCTGAAAGAAGCAAATACAGAATAGGCTTGTGCTCAGGCCACGTTTTTACCAGTCTTCAGGTCAAATCATTATAGGCTGGAGGAGCCCTAAAACTCAGGTGCAATCACAGTCACACTTAGGCCTCTACACAGAGGAAGAAGAAAATAAATCCTAATTGCTTCAGGAGATGTTTCCTGTTTTGAAGGGCTGTTGGATCAAAGGCAAAAAAATCCAAAGTTTATGTCTGATTCATGTTTTTAAATGGCGTATTTGCTTTTGTTTGTTGGTTGGGTTTTTTTAAATAAGTTTTTAGACCTCCAGTATCTGAATTTCTGATTTTACCTCAGTTCTGAATGTAGAAAACGGTTTTCCAGGACAGCAGTCTTCTTTTATTTTATCGTCTCCTTCAGACGCAAACTTCACTTCAATGTGATCCAGCTGTTAAATAAAAAAAGGAGGGGTGGGTTACAAAATGAAGTTTTGCAATAGATATCTATTGAAACAGGTGGGGGTCCTTCATTTTTGGGTTTTTTTTTGTTTGAGGGCAGTTGTTTGGTTTTGTTGTTGTTGGGTGTTTGGTGTTTTGTTTTTCACACAACCCTGCCTGAGCTGTTCCCTCATTACCACATTGCCTATCAACTACATTCTGGTTACGCCGCAGCATCACTGCTACACACTGCCATCCATCCTACTATACACCATGGCTTTAAAAGCCCTGCCCAGAACCTCTCCTTGAGAGGGGGGCCAGGAAATCTGCTACGGTGTATGTGCCATCGGAAGAGTCCAAAGGTACAAGGCTCAGGACTCCGATCATTCTCCAATAACACCTTGAAACATCTCCCTCTTGTTTCTTCAGCTGAAAAAATGTAAGATACTGGTTGCCTCAGAGAAAAATGTCTCTTCAAAAGTGTCACTGGACTTTATCATCACAGAAACAACCCATCCTGCAGCAAACCCCACCTCTGTTTTGGGGGAACATGCCTGTAAACTACACACCTACCAGCGTCTCATGTCTGCATTGAACAGATTTTTATACCTGTATGTGACAGATTTAAACAGCAAGATCAAAATACAGAAAGCTGATAAACTATTACGTGAGCAATTAACGTAACAGGGTGAGAGCCTCAGGAAGGGCTGCTCCTTGTGCTATCCCAGTGAGCACCAAACACTGGATACACCAGGGATATACCCACCTCCAGGGAATTTGTCAGGTAGACAATATTCTCCATGAGCACTGCACGCTCATCGAATTCCAGTTCCAGATCAAGAACCCGTGAACCATTCTTCTCCAGGTTTTCCTGTCAAAGGAAAGAAAGAAAGAAAAAAAAAGGATTAAACCACTCTAAATGCTGCAAGTAAAACGATGCTTCAAAATGGCAAACTATCTACATTAGTCATGAAAAGAACAGGCTTTTAAATATGACAGCTCTCTGCTGGCACAACATGCTAACGCAGCAGCAATCATTCTCTTGTAACAGGGTTTCTTCTACAGGGAATTCTGACACTGATGGGAGGAGTAAGAGCAATTAGAACACATTTTTAATATAGAATTGAAAAGGTGTTTGACATTCACAGTTATTTATAATCCCTACTTAATGTGCAGGTTGAGAATTCACAAAATAAGTCAGCATTTCAGTGGTATTTCACAGCAGGAACTTCAGTCTTCTGACCTAGTTAAAATAAAGGCTGCGCGTACACCAACTGGGCACGCTCACAGCAGCTGTAAAACAAGTTCTCTGCAGGGAAATAACAACTGCTTTATATGTCAACATAAAAGTAACTTAATTAGTCCAGAAAGCCAACAGCAACAGTCACAAGAGAGAAAGTATTACAGGCAATATAAAAACCATGTGAATTTTTTATTTATTTATTTCTTTACTAAAAGAGAACTTCCTCTTCAGCGTTTAATTTGTCCCTTTCTTTCTCTCACACGCCGAGCCAGCCTTGTTCTTAACTTTCTAAGCATTTTTATGTCTCCAGAGCAACACCTTATTCCCATTTTAGCACGAGAAAGTGGAGAATTCAAACGTGATGCATGGAGGAACCCACTTGTATTTGAAGCACAGACTGTATAAGCTGCAAAGGCACAAACTACCGAGCCCCAGCAAGACCATGAGTTCACTGGGCCAATTCACAAAGACAGATTTTTATTATATCTTTCTCCCAGAGGTGTCAAAGACAGTTATAAACAAAGCCATGAAGATGGCAAATAAAGCTATGGGCCGGACAGAGACTGAAGTCAAAAGCAAGGAGGAGGTCACGGAATGAAACGAAGGAAACGACAATTCCCGTGCACAAAGTTACAGACTGTCCTTGCCTATGGCTGACACGGCTCATTCACCAAAGCTGCTTCTGTCCAAGAACTGTCCCTCTGACACTGACCTTAACCATGGCAACAAAGGGCATAACCTTCTTCATGTACTTCTTCAGCTCAGGCAGGGCGTTGAGCTCACTGGCGATGACTTTGTTGTCCGGCAGGTGACCTCCACTGGCCTGAACATCCACAAACATCCATTACAGAGTGTAGGGATGAGTGAAAAAACCCACCCTTTAATATCATATACCCCTCATGCTTCCCATAAATACCAGCGAGGTTTGTCAGCATCATTGATCCCACATATAATAATTTTCCCATCCCTTTGAAACATTTAAAAAGTAACATTTTAGAACTTTGACAAAAAACCCCAGATAACTACTGCCATTCAGGCTACTCAGGATTATTCTGCATTTTCTTTATTCTTGCCAGTGACTATATAATAATACACTTAAATTTTCTACCAGAATGCATTTTAAATCTACATTTAAGCCTGAAATGACATCATACTGCCAAATCAATTAAATTCCTTGGGGCATTTTAATTAAGCACCAAAATCCAAAGTTTACTGGACAGTTATAAAAGCATGAAGAAAATTAAAACTATCTTGCCTTGTATTTAAATAATTTGGTAACAAATTACCACTTATAAGCTTTTTACAGATAGAAAGAAGAGCCCACAAAAAGCAGGTAAGCTGCCCAAAGAACCAGGACAGGCTGAGCACCTGGTAGTGCCGGCGCAGAAGGGACAGGGTGGTGTGCTGCCACGGCGGGTAGCTCTTTGCCACATAGATGGTGCAGTGAGAAGGCTTCTGGGCAGGTTCCTTAGCGCTTTTCTGTGGACACAAAGAACCAAAGTCAGGAGGGAGCCATAAGCACTAGGGAATTACTGTGTACACACGCTTCAGAAGGCGACCCGGCGCACCCCACCTTCCCTTTCACAGGTGCCGTGTAGCTCTTGAGGCGCAGGCGGAGGTCGTGGGCTGCCTCCATCAGGTACTGGGAGGAGCGGATCAACACCTCATCCACGGGGCCCGCGCTCGGCCACGAGGCGCTCATGATGGAGCCGGGCTGCGAGGAAAGGGAGAAGGGACACACACTGAGAGGGGAACACACCACTCTCTGGTGGGTTTTCAACCCGTTACAGCCTGACTGGAAACTGGAGATCAGACAGTCTGAACCCCAGTGAGCACCCAGCTGTAACGGGGTAAGTACAGGGCCAGCAGGCACTCCTGGGCAGGGTGTTAAGGACTATACACACAGTTACTCCTGCCGTACAGCTACATAACCCCAGCTACAAGCACAAGGCATTAAAATAAACCAACTAAGTTTCACGCCTAAGTGTAGGAATATTGCATTATTTGGGTTAATTTTAGATCACCTCTTTGTGAGCCCACAACCAAAGTGACTTGTATTAAAGTTTCTTGTATCACCCCAGTAACAGGCTCGCTCTCTATGGTCACCAGCCCATGGACAATCAGCCATTATGGCTCTTCATATTACAAGACATATGTTTCTTCCACTTGTGTATGAAAAGACACCCATAAGCCTGATGGGAGCCTCACTAACAACCAGTAAAGGCTTAGATCCAAACCAAACAGCAAGACTTGAGTACCTTTCCCAGCAGTGACCAGATGTGCTCACACAAGTGGGGACAGATGGGAGCTAGCAGCAGGGTCTGCACCTCAATAAACTGAAAGACCAGCTCCCTGTGCATTCCCTCGATCGCCAGCTCACGGTACTTGTCCTTCGCCGCCTGAAACAGCCAACGCACACACCGTTAGCACGCTCCAGTTGCCAGCAGAAACACCCGGAAGAAATCACACCCAGTTCTTTGCTCTAATGGTCGTAGAGCAGAAGCAGCCCGGAAGTCAGTAATGGATTCCTACAAGAACTGTACTTTCCTGAAGCACCTGAGTGTGAATCTGGCTGTTGGCCATTTGATTTCTGCAATAATATGGTACTTTAAAAAAACTGTTCATTGGCACAGACATAAAAGGCACAAATATCCACAGCTGCCTATGGGGCACTATCATCCTAAATAGCTCGCGTAAAGATATTAATAAGTACCAAGAAAAAGACAATGAATAGGATCTATCATTACACATACAATTCGTCCTACTTCATCATACTCCTGAATATCATAAAGGAGCCACATGAAGGAGTCTCTGTAATTCATGAAGTGCAGTGCGTGGTTCAGCAGACACTCCGGAGACGTGGTTTATGGAATATATCAAAAAGCACTCTGCTTCCAAACAATTTTGTTGATGTATTATCTGAATTTCTTAGGTTCCTTATTACAAAGCGGATAAGGACAGGAACCACTCTTTTTAATAGTCTTTTCATAAGCAGCTTTTTGCTCTTATTAGATACCAGAACTATTTCCAGCATGGCAGTTGTCTTCCTCTGGACCTTTGTAAAAATGACCCAAGCAGACCTTCATTAATTCAGATTTATTCTATTAAAGTACTCTTGTTTCATGGCACTATTCTGAATCCAATCCAGTGGTATAATTAGGGATCAGAGACAGCAGGATCAAAAGAAATCCACAAAGTAACAAATAGCTAAAAAGATACCTCTTACCTGAAATTCAAAGAAGCCAGTTTTCAGAGCTTCCTTAAACATCATCTTCTCATAATTTTGGTCTGTCTTCACTATGCCTGCATTCATCTCACTGGGAAGGAAGGGAAAACACCACCATTGCTCAGTCTGCCCCACACAATGATGGCACTGGGTAAAACATCACTGTCACCAGCACAGCACAATCCCATAACCCACTCTGTCACATGGTTTGGTTTATGGAATTCATTCGTTTGCAGGAAAAAAATAACTACAGAGATCAGAGATGCTCCTTGCAAGAAGCAAACAGACCAAACTGTATTATCAGCCTCTGTAGGGTACCTGGCAAAGACTCTGTCGTTGAAGGTGTTGGCAGGGCCACTTCTCAGACTGTCTCTGTTGGCAATCATCTCCTTTACCCACTCCACCCAGGTGTACAGACGCAGAATACCAGCATCTGCCATGGCTTCCACAAAGTTGGCATCTTCGACAGTGTCCCCAGCATCAGCCAAGGCTAAACGCATGCCTGGAAGAAACCGGAGAGCTCACGTGGCCAGCACACAACAAGCTGGTGGATAGAGACGCAGGAGCCATGGGACTCAGAGTGAATTACAACTAACTTCTCATTAGGAGTTAATAACATGCAAAGTGGATTTACAAACTGCCTGGCCAACTGGAGAGAGATGTCTCCAAGGATGCCCTTCACCCAGGGGAGCTCCACTGCCCTCCTGAGGAAGGAAAGCAAACAGACCTCCCCCAACCAGGAGATATACAACCACTGTCCAAAGCACACGAGCGTGCAAGAAGGGAGCAAGGTGTGCACGAACACACAGTGGGCAGCACCAGCATGTGCCTCGTGTTCTGATCTCTTCAGTGAACGTGGAAGAATGGAACAGGGGCCCTCTAGGGGCTCTCACCACCAGGAGCAGTTCCTGGCTGACACAGACGCTGTGCCAACTCGCATCCCAGCTTTCTAAACAGAGCTCAGCTTTTCAAACAAGGACAGGTGCTGAACACGAGATTTATTGCAATTCATTACTCCAATAAACCCACTGCTCCTTTGAGAGCAAAACACTCATTTCAGTCATTTTGGCATAATTGAAAACCAGACACAGGTGAGAACACACTTACCGTCTGCAGAAAACTTGTCGACAGCTTGGGTTAGGGTAAGGAAGTTGCCTGTGGATTTAGACATCTGAAAGAAACAGAAGAGTTTTTGTTTTCTCCCACATCCACGTTGCTGTTGGATAGCAAGAACAACACAACAAGGGTTTGGGCAACCCACAGAGGAAGCATTTTCTCATGAATTGTAGCAAAAGCCATTTGGTAAATCTGAGCTGAACCACAGTAAAAGGCAACTGAGCTCTGCAAGCACTCCTCTAACTCCTGAATGCTGAGCTTGTCTTGAGACTTCCATGAGTTGTTGGGATTAAGGCCCTCACACCCCATGGCTGCAGGGAAACGCTCGCTGCCTCCTGCATCCTGTGGGTTTTGCCCCAAACTTTGTCAAGCTTTGAAAAATGGGATAACTGGTACCAAAATTGAATTCCAGAAATTACCTAAATTAAATACTACTTCAAAATTGGAGCTTTAAGCTCATCCTGCATCAACTTTTCAAGAAGGACTCTGGTGGAGTTTTTTTTGCTTCATATTGAAGTGTCCAAGGCCTAATTCCCAGGTTCAGGCACTCTTAAATTCAACTATATTCCATTTCAGAACCTGTATGCATTAGCAAGTTATTGGCACTAACTTTTCCCCCTCACTGCACCTACTCCAATGCCTAACAAAGCTAAAATTTAGCCAAAAAAAAAAAAAAAAAACAAACATACTACATTCTATACGACCTGAAAACTTCACAGAAATGCACTGAAATCCTTACTAAAGTGGTAAAGCCATACAAGAACTAACTTAAGAAAAGCGTTAGATAGAATTGGAGGAAAGGCAGGTCTTTACCTCAGATGAATGAAAAACTGGAGGGCACCAATAAAGAAACTAGAGTTTTCACTATTTCCTCCTCTCAAATTCCAAGAAGCATTTTTCCAGTCTGGCTGGCAAGTGCCTATATTGACAACTGCAAAAGCCACCTCACACACCAAACCTCACTGTACCTTTTCCGAATTGAGCAGGAGGTGTCCATTTGCTCTCACAGCTACTGGCCATTTTTCTCTGTTTGGAGACAAGATACAAGGCATTTGGTAAAGAAATACATTTTTCTCTTCCAAAAGAGAGAACAAACATTTTACGTCCCAGTTTGAGATGAACACCTTAAGCGGAATCTTCAAAAAAATACCCAGGGGGTGTCTTAAAAAAAACAATCAAGGAGTGTCTGAAGATGGAAAGAACTACAATAAAAAGGTTAGGAATTATCACTGCTGAAAGGCAAAGCAAGGAGCGTTGCACCTACAATTACACTTCACTTATTCCACCTCCTGCTATACAGCCACATTTAATTTAAAGGTCAGTGACTGGCATTGCTCAACAATGAAAACCCTGAAGATACACCAGTGCGGTTTCAATGCGGTTTCACACATACCCTCTAAAGAAGCACCAAGCCAAGGACACAAACTCTCAGGTGTGCCCTTGAGCCGATGGAAACTGCCCTGTCAATTATGCTACATGCCGGAATTCCTGTGTTGAGAGCAGACAGGATTTCAGCAAGTCAACTAAAGTCATAACATGCAGTTAGATTTCAGTTCTGCTTTCAACGTTTTAGAATCTGTAGGTTAAGAATCTTGCATCTTAAAATCTTTAAAGGATTCTAGAAAAAACAGGGGAAATAATAGTAAAAAGCCTTCCATTTCAATAAATTCCAGTATAGACAACTGTAACAAAGCTGCAATATGAAAGAATACATTTTCAACTTAATTTTGAATGTTGTAAAGTCCAAAAATATCCATTAGGAAATGTACCAGAACAAGCAGCTCTCCAGCTTCATCTCCTTTGCGTTCTCTCCAGCCTTACCTTTGCTCTGCCCACATGGCCACATGGTTGTAGAGGTAGTACGAGAGATGATTTGGAACAAGATCTTTGCCAGAAACTCTGAGATCCACAGGGTACCAAAATTCAAACTCCTCCTTTAGCTTGTCCAGCTTTTCTTTTGGAATCTCCGTTTTAGGAAATGGCGCTGCCTTGAAGAAGATGTAATCCCAAACTTCTTTGCTCATTTGATGTGCCCTGCGCAGAATTAGTCCCATATTGAGATGGCAGGAAAGGTTCCCTCTTACACCCCTCAGCTTAGAGCCGCTGATTCGTTCTCACAACTCTCGATAAGCAGAGCCAGCATGGACAGAGAGTGCTCAGGCCCTTTGTCTGAGGTCAGGTGAGCAAGGCCAGCTCCAGAAACAAAATCCCCCTTTCCTTTACCCCACAGAGTAAGTCTTAGTAACAAGCGTTTGCTAACACTGTAAGACAGATGTTATCTCCTCACATAAGAGTACGCTCTAATTGTATATACTTCATTACATCAAATCTGTAATTCAGTTTTCAGGATGCTCACTTCAAAGTTTGTTTGCAGACATGACTGGTATGTAGGGAGCCTCTCTGTAATTAGAGACGTTTGAGCCAACATTAAAATCTTGCCAAGACCTTCAGAACTAGTCCTGTTTGTAAGAATCTTCACTTTGGAAATGGTTTTCAGCTTAGTTTTAGCATCGAACAAGGTAAGTTCTAGATCCAATGTATAAACTACTCCAGAAAACAGCTCATCAAACATGCAAATTACAGCGTAAATTCCAGACAGGACTGGCACTGGGTTTTTTCAGTTCCCAGTGGGTTGTACCATCTCGCCTCTCTGACCTCCATCACTGGAAGTTCACCACCACCCCAACCAAGAGGTCACAGAGCAGTCTCAGAAGGTATTTGGGTACAAATGCCTTCTCCCTCTTACTTTGCAGGTTTCCACATACAAGTTGTGGATAAAAGATGGTTCTAAGCTTCCAAGGGAGTTACCAACTTCTAACACAGTGACGAAAACTAAGTGCTAATCCTGCCCCCTTTGTACACTGAAGCACACAGTACTTTAGAGCCACAAAACAGTCCCAATAAGCAGAGACACCTCAGCAGCCACTGAAACCAATCACTCAAACACACCTGGCAGGGACCACCTCAGGGCAAGGCAAACAAGTATTGAAAAAGGTGATTTACTCTGCACACAGTTCTGCTTTCAGGGACATTCCTCCTCTCTGGCCACCACGCTCCTTTCTCTTTCCTTATTTCCCTCCTGCACATTTGCTCTAACTTGGCAGGGGCAGTTTTAACAACAATGCCTTATAAACACAACAGCACAGAACCAGCCGCCTGGCAAGTCTTTGGCAAGAACAAACCCTGAGATAAGCACCCGGAATTGCACAAGGAAAGGTACCAATTGTCTCTGCTCACCTGATGCCCAGAGGAGACTCCCCTTGGCCCCGCAGGTCCCCCCCCTGGAGGAGATGAGCCACGGTGTAGTAGGCCATGTAGATGGTGGAGTCGGAGAGAGACTCGATCAGCCACTGCTCGTCCCAGGGCAGGCGGGTACCTGGGGGAGACGGGAGCCAGGCTCAGGCACAGCGTCCCCGTGCACCAGCGTTGCGCTCACGGGTACAAAGGCAGCTTAGTGCTTCCCGTGGAACATACAGACACACACACACACACACACATATATATATATGCAAGTACTCATGCTTTTAAAAATTCTTTTTAAAAAACCCAACTTAAGCACTTGAAGATATTACTAGAGAAAGTACTTGCTACTTTTGCAGTCAGCTCCTTAACACAGCTGTCAAACACACTTCAGCTCCTGCTGGTTTGCTGTGTATTATAATGCAGTTGTAACAGCTGTCCCATGTCACAGGGTACACCCCCTGAAGGCTAGTCAGAGTGCAAGGAGAACACCCAGGAAACGGTATTAGCTCCCTCTTCTGAGGTCCCCTCTAAATCAATGGCCCAGGAAAAAAGCTACTGACAGAGATGTTCATAGAATCACTACAGTAATGCAAACATAAAATTGCCCCTGGCCACGTGTGTTCTCAAGAAAGTGTGCCTTCTGGAGCATGCTGGATCAAGATGCAGTGTTGCATAAACCTGTTCTACACTTAAATAAATAAATAAATGTATTTTGGACTCTAGATAGCACTTAAGCCTTCCCAATGAAGTGATGAGTACCATCTCCTTGAAGCACTGAGAGAGAAAAGCAGTGTTCTGCCTACCTAAGCCATACGTCCTGGAGCACGCGTGCTCTTGTAGCCAACCTAAAGTAGCTTCAAAATTTCTCCTGGTCTCTTCACAAAACCTGTAAGAAATAAGCTATTACTATTGACTCCTCTCAGCCCTCTTAGACCACCGCCAGCAGCAGCGCACAACCACTCCCCTTTACACCCACATTTATAACTTACGTCTCTAGGTGTTTCAAACACTCTGATGCCTGTTTCTTCCAGGTCACTTCACCGTAGTCTAAATACCTACAGTCAGGGAAAGTTTATTGTAACAAAACAATCCACAAGGAGGACAGAATCTGGCAGTAACTTTATAACCACAGCTTTACTTCACTTACCACTGGTCACAAAGGGCCACGACACATTCATCAGCAGACCTCGACATGACTTGTTTTTCAGGTTCCATATAAATCATGGCTTCATCCTGAGTTGAAAGGGCAATAAAAGCTAAGATTTATTTACTTAGCAAAGACTTGAAAATCCTTACATCTTACTAAAATGCATCCTCTCCATTCTAACCTGTTTTACAGCATTCATCGCATTGCTTTCACCACTGCACAGCACCACTACTCGACTATGTACTTCTCGCTCTCAGTTCATAGTTTTGTAAAGAACCTCTCCAAGCACAGCAAAAGGGAGGACAGAAGCACAAAACGGTCCCCATTGACTATGCCCCTACTGATTAAAACAGCTACTAAAAAAATCAGGGTGGGGTAAAGAAGAACATAACGGTGAACTTTGGTTCTACCTTCACAAATCCCAAATTCTGACGCAGGATGGAACAGGATGAATCTTATATCATGATCTGAACATAATGCTGCAACCACGTGGGAATATCGACTAAATAACTGAAGCTTCACTCACTTCCAATCAGGAAAATCTAATTAGAGAGATGCTGTGACCACTGTCCATGTACTACCCTTTCCTCTCTGCAGGAGGAGCCCCAGCAGCGGGGTGTCCGCCTCCGACAGCCTCTATCAGCAGGGCCTGGGAGAGACTGACCATTGGCATCTCCCACTTCCACTATCTCCCCAACTACATCAAAGATTAAACCGAACCACCAAAATATTTCCTAGACAAGGTGATGGGATAAAGCAGGGAATAAGAGGTCTCCAATTAAGCTATTCACCCCCCTTAATCCAAGAACACAAGGTCCCCCTTCGATCGGTACTGGGTACTCTGTAGCTGTCCAAACACCACTACGAGGACCACAGAACCCACCAGAGCTTCCTTCAGCAGCTCAGCTGCTGCGAAAAAACCAAACAGATAATTTAAAAGAAGCGGTGTGCAGATTATCACGTACGTTATCCACCATCATCTTCTGAATAACTTTCTTGACATCTTGAACTTTTTGACCTTTGAATCCATCCACCAACATTACCTAAAAAAGATGGGTCATAGAGTTATTTTTTTTTTTTTTAATTAACAAGAAATAGATGCAATAGCTCTTTAGATCAACATAAAGAAGTAGTAGTTACTGCAGTCTTTGATATGCAAAAAATAGAAATACAGAGATTGGTTGGGGTTTTTTTTCATTAAACAGATGGTCGTCTTTACCCCAAAATGCGTTTGGATACATGTCAGCACACACAGTGGAGAAGCCTAAACAAGAAGTGGTCTGGGAAAAAAGAAAAAAACTCCTTCTTCCCTGCGATCGTTTTTAAAAACTCTAGATCTTTACATACTTTTTTTTTTTCTCCTAATCAAACTCAGCAAGAAAACACGTATCAAAATCTTTTCTTACTTACTCCCTCATAAAATCCTTTCAGGTACACTCTCTCCTTGGCCTCAGCAAGTTTCTCTCTGTCGTTCTGGCTCTGGATTTTTAGCTCATCACAGACTGCCGGAGCACAAAGGTTGCCATAGCCTGGGATTTCAATGATGGGCACCTGGGAAGTCACAAATCGGTCTCAGAAACTCAGTTCACATTAGCTCAATGTAATAACATCTACACAAAGATTTGTTTCCCGGATTTCACGCACTTCACTAGAAGCAAGGCACTGAAGGAGACAGCCAAGTGTATTTTGCTCAGTTTGCAGTCCCGGGGCTGATGTGGGAGTCTGAGCCACAGATTATGGAGGGGAAAAAAGGCAGTTACTGTTACTTCAAAGTGTCTGCACTGCATGGTATCACGGCCAAAGGCAGTATCAAACAAAGAACCCTCATGGCAGCAGAAGTGGGTGCTAGGGCTAATCTCAAACTGGTGTTGCACTGGGCTACTCTGTGTGCACGTCTGCACAAAGTGTTAGTGCAATTCCACTCACCAAATCCAGAACTCCCGGCAGTCCCCACTGTGGCTGCCGACCTGCCCTCCCACAAGCAGTAACACCAGTGCTGAGGTGAGCGAGTGGAAGCCCAGGGAATGCAGAACCTTGGGAAAGCTGTACCTGTAACCTGTGTTTTCTAATGGAAATGGATTCAGGAGTCTGCATTTATAGTAAGGGACTTGAGCTCTTTGCATAGAGCAATGATCATCCGGCCATTAAGACCGTACGTTTTAATCAACAACCAGGTTATCAGTATAACAATGCAATCCACTCTCCAAAACATAATTCCCACAAAAATTAATACTTCATCTCTGAAGTATAGCATTGAATCACTAATCCTGGTTGCCACCCCTAACAGACCGAATAGTACAACTCCAACAATACATGAAAACTTCTTCAGGTGTGCTGCAGAGGGACACGTCTGGGTGTACTCACCGGTTCAAACGGCAACACCATTTCATCTTTGATGCCATACTTCACCCTCAGAGCCTTTGGAAGTTAAAAGAAAAACAGTGCAATAGGGTTAGAAGAAAAATCTTCTAGATTTAAAGCTTTTTATCTATTCATAGGGTCTTTCTTGTACATAGTATTTAGTTACAAAGCAGACAAAGCCACTTCCCTGCCTTCTCACCAGTTCTCACACCAGAGTTTAATCCCTGTTCCATTTCCAGGTGATTCTTTGTGATAACTGTCCACATTTTTAAGAGGGAAAAACCCACCATTGCTCTACCCTGAAAATGAGTGAGACAAAAACTCAATAGCCAGGGTCAGCTGTTTAGACACTGATGTTCTCTTGAAGCTGTAACAGCAAGAGCTACTTTAAGCCTCATTTGGAATTCATACAGAGGTCAGTCTCATCTCTGGAAGTCACTTCCATAACAGGGATTTATTTCCATGTCACTGGAACTCTTCTATACCTTAACCTGCAGCAGAAGTTGTGCCATTCTTGTCCAAAACTCTTCTTGAAGTTTGAGAATGAAAAACCTGTCACAGCCCAGCTGGTTTTAGCTTTTTTTTTTTTTTTTTGAAGTACTTTGAATTCAAGTCAGAGATGGCAAAACTCCAATTAAAGGGGGTTTCATTTTACCCACTGGATATCCACTTTTGACCCTCCATGCTACAGAAAGAAAACAGAAACAGAAGGAATTCAGTTAACAGACTAACCTGCTTTTTTTTCAAATCTCTCAGGGCTGCAATGTCATCCGGAGAATCAGAGGGAACACTTGTTACCACTCCGGTTCCTTGACAGAGAGAGACAGCAGATGAAAAGGTTAGTCAGTGCGTACGGAATGCACGGTGCCCGTCAGACGGGCCTCGGCAAGAGGCTGCTGAGGGTTACCTTTATCTTCCTTGATGGTCAGCATGGGAAGAGCGTAAATAACTTTGTAGGCAGTGAGAGGTGCCGAAAGCGCAGCGCCGAGAATCTCCTGGGCAGGACAAAGGGATACCATTACGATAAATCACACTTTTTCAGCCTAGCTGGATTAGCTCTCCTGGCTGATATTCTTCGAACTTGCTGGCATTCCTTACATATTACAAACAATAAATTAAAAGAAAAATTATATCTATAGTTAAACAAGAGGAAGTGCATATGAAAAAGCACGTGTGTACCACTTGAGAAGCGTATGGACTATCATCTGGTATTTCAAATTTTCTACCAGTAAATATAGACAAAGTAATGCAGAGAAAGCAAAACTACTGAAATGTAGAGCGGGACACAGACAGCAAACAGGGAACAGTTTGCCTCCAAGTATCTGAAGCACATCAGCATCAAGGCAGGAATGAATTAGGAAACCAGTGTCAAAAGCTGGATTAAACAAGGCAGGAAAAGCACACTGTCAGGAGCTTTTGTGCACTGACAGGGGTAGTCTCATTGTCTTCTGCCTTCCAATTTGCTTGAATTCACATCATCTCTACTAACAAAGAAACAAAAGCTGTATTTTCTACTTCATCCTTCCAAGCAGGATCAAGAAAGATGGTGACAAGTTTTAGTGAACAGAGATCAAGTGATGCAAACAGCATGAAGGTACTGTGTATGAGGATGAACAAACACCGCTAACTAGTTATTTAAAGTGCAGAAGTTAAGGATAGCAAACAGCAAAACCACTGACATTCAACCACTAAGCTAAGAAAGCTTCATTCACAAAGATGTACTGGAAATTTCAGCATCAACAAAAAGCCTTTTTCTCACAACCCTGTCCAGCTATTACTTTTTCCCGTCCCTTCCCATTCCTTGCAGAGAGTCACCCCTCTTCCCCCCACGCAGACACACACCACTGAAAACCACTCGTTCACCACGTAACGCCGAGGCACTGATGATGCATTTGCCACAGGTAAGCGCAGCAGGTTAATCTCCCAGCAGTAGCTGGAGCTCGGCTGCTGAGAAAGCTGTCTTCTGCTTGCTTTTTAGTCACTAAACATTCCACAATTTTTGTAATAGTTCCTGTACTTTCTTAGTAAGTAGAATTCTCCCATCACCTTTGTAAGCACAAGCTCCACGGGCAGAGCCCAGCCCGCCCAGCAAGCAGCAAGATGCTTACTTCTCCCATCAGCTCCTTGACCACAGGCACCACTCCGTTATCTTTGGTAAAGCCCTGGTAGGACATGTTCCTGGCAGCTCTCTGGGTACAGATAAAAATATCCCCATTGACAGTTTCAAAGCCGATGTACTTCATGTCTGGGCGCACCCAGCAGTTCGTCTGTCCAAACATGGTCTCTGGTCTGAGCGTGGCAGCCACCAAGAAGATATTTTTCCCTCTTAGACCACTGGGGGGAAAAAAGGACTTTATAAGTCACCAAAATAAAAACATTCAGGACAACACAGAACATGCTTTTAAGCTAATATGAACTTTTAAGTAACATTTCCTAAGCGATGGAAGTGGGTCGTTAAGTTCTTTGTGGGCTTTCCATTTTCTTTCCTTTTTATTTTAAACTCCAATTTGAGTTTCACACAGACTAGTGAATACAGCAGCTCAAAACAGAGACCAAGTCTTTGAAGTGACAGAAATAACAGGGTGAAATTATATTCCGCATTAGGCAAAATAGGCTGTCTAGTTTAATGGTCATGAGACAGAACCTATTTTCCATTACAAATTCAAGACCTACCTTAATTTTGCAGGATAAGGATCTAACACCTTCATTTTTATCAGCGTATATTCTTGAGGCCCAACACCCTGCAATTCAGATAATGCAGCAATAAATACAGGCACTGGCTCAAGCAGTAAAGAAAATAAATCCTATTCTGACCTAAATTCTATTTAAGGTACCGATGAATTCTTCAAAGTAACTCATATCTCCATTGATACAAATGGCTGTTTACTGAACCACAGACTGGAAAGAGAGGTCACGCTTTATTCCTATGTCCAAAACCACAGGAATGTTTTTGGACATGGCTGCTGTCTCAGTAATGTATAAGTTAATAACAGCTTATTTGCTTTGTTTCAATAGACAGATAATGGTACGACGCAGTGATGCTGCTGGCACAAACTGCCAAATAATCACAGAAAACAGCTACGATGGAAAATACTATCCATAGTTCAAGGCAAATAGTCTCAATAGAGGAGTTCATTCAATTTTCCCATATACTGACAATTGAGAACCCACCACTCTGTACATACAAAATCCGTTTTGCTTCAAGATACAACTTGTTTCCCATTCAGCTTTTAAGATCATAAGCAATACATAAAAATGTCAATTAAAAATATTACCTCTCCTGTTTGCCTGTCATGATCCATGCAAGGCTGTCCATCTTTTGGAGAATAAATTGTGTATCTAGAAAAAGGTATATTTTCAATTAGTAGCAAATAAAATAATGTGTAGAAAAAGAGGGAAAAAACCACTCAATGAAAAAGGGGCCTCTTAATGGTATTTCCAAATTTGGTATCAATCTGTTTCTACCAATGTTTACATTCAGTTTTTGCAAGAACTTTCAGTACTGGCCCTGTTTTGCTTGGAGTTGGTATCCATGGAAAAACTGAAACAGGAACACAATCTCCCACACTTCGCTAGCACAATGAATACACCCCTTCACCATGCTAGCAGAGTATAAACTGAAATCCTTTCATTTCAAAATGTGTTATAAGCATGTTCTAGAGACATGGCATAGGGTTCCATTTTTGGTAAAACAATAAACTTGGAGCTCAGCAGCAGACTCACCGTTTCCCAAACTTTATCTTATTTCTTTCCTTCAGTGTAAGGAATTGCCATCGTACAAAGGAGTCATAATAAGGATTAACATCTGTAGTAATGAAAGAACGCCTCCAATCCACCTGCAAACACGTAACAGCCCCCGGTAAGTAAACACAATAAAGAAATTCAAGGAACTTCACAATAGCAAAACTATCATTTTAAAAATAAAAAGACATTTCTCTCCGAAAAGATAACGCGAGTATCACACAAAGGGTGATGCTTAAACACAGAACTCCCAGTCTGTGTGTGCGTGGTCTTTCAGGGCCGAGATGCCGAAGACGCAAGGCCCTCTCTGCTGACTGAGAACTGTAGAGATTCTGTAGCACTTAACCATTGCTCCAGTTCCATTCCAGCACTGCCGTGTCTCACAATCTCTGTCTTTATTTTTAAAAATCTGTTGTCAGCAGGACAAGTATCTTTATTTAATATCATTGCTCTTCCTAAAACTACTGCCAATACTGATTACAGAACAGTTATCTAACATGGAAATAAGAAGCAAAAGTTTAAATTCCTTCATTCATTTCTTGTTTCCAGCTGTGACCGTTGCACAGGGTACAAGCTCTATGTAAGAAAGCACTAATTATCACCCAAGACTATTAAAAGGTTAAAGGAATAATTCCAAAAATACCAGAAAGTTTTCTAGACTAATGTTGGTATTATGCAGAAAAATCTTCTCCAAGGAGCAGCAGCACAATCACAAACACAATGACAACACAAGCATGGTTCCAGCAGAACTGAATTCCAGCTTCCCTCCATTACCTTCAGCCCCATGCTCTTCAGGTCCTGGACAGCGAGGGGAGGGAAATAATCCAGCCAGTGCTCCGCTTCAGAAAAACTGACCACCTCTGCATCAGACAGCCCCAAGGACTTCATGATTCCCCACTGGTACTTGGAGGAGCCAGTCTTGGCAGCAGCCTTACTCTGCAAGGACAGGTGAGATCAGGAAAAGTGATGTGCTTGTACTCACAACAGCTTGATACGCTCCAGAGCGCTTTTCTCTACTAATGTTATGTTTCCATTTCCAGATACACAAGTTAAGACAAATATTCTTTTACCATAAAAAAGTGGAGCTGTCCTGCACTATATCCTTGTATCAAAAACCTTTTCTGCTGTTCCTTTGCCCATATCACTTCTTCCAGCTCTTGTCCTTCAGGCGAGATCTCATGTCTCTGCCCAACAGCAATTTACCACCTGCAGGAGCAGGAGAGCTCACAGCTGCTGCTGGCACTGAGCGGAGAATCCCAAATCTATCGCTTCCCATGTGCCAATCTCTCTAGCACACACCAACAATACACCTAAGGACACCTCTACGTTTCTCCTAGACTTCAGTCTTTTCCTGGCTTTGTGATACTCCCAAAAATTGTTAATCTCATTTAAACATCTGATCAGCCAAAATAGACTGGATGATTTAACTAAACCTGTCTAGTCAGAATAGGCTAGGTACTGATTTGAAGAGAATAATCAGAACAGTGGGCGTACATATATCCCCTGCCGCTGAGAAAGCGGGGTTATTCCCTACAACAGGTTTCTCTGGGGAGTGTGAAGGAGGAAAACCTCTACTGTGTACTTTGAAGCTTTGAGAGCACAGCTACCAAAACAGAAAGTCTTTGTTTAAAGTTTACCTTTTTGCCTTTTGCTTTGTCTTTGATGATAATTTCTTCTTCTTTTTTAGCAGAATTTTCTTCCTCTTCTTCTTCCTCATCAGGAAATTCAGGTGGGCAGCCATACAATTCCATTTCTCTTTTCAGCTTATCCGCACAAGCCTAAATAGAGTTATTGGTAGTTTATCAGCACTTTTCTGCAGCAACTGCTTCAATCGTAGCCAAGGAGTGCTTTCTACTGACAACACTTTGCATTCCACTACAAAGCTTTACACTTTTCCTGAACATTCCATTAACTTCTAGGAGATCTTGCAGTTTCAAGAATGCCTGCCAGGGCAGGAAGAGCTTTACAGGGAGGACTTTCTTGCAAATGAAAAAATACAATAGCTAACCTTAACTTTAAAGCATTTTATTTTCTAGACAGTTCAAGTACAACCCATTTTTATTTTAAATTCAGGTTCCAAATCACACTATCTTGATAAATTTTTGATTAAATTAACATCATGTTATGGATGGACAGTAAGCAATGCCCTAAACAGTCTGAAGTATAACAAGTGTCGGCAAGACCCCCGAGTAGCTCAAAGCACCTCACCTTGATGGGCATCCCCGTGCAGTGCAGCCCGAACGGAAACAAGCAGCTCTTCCCCTTTAGCCTTTGGTACCCAATGGAGAACTAGATGAAGTGGAAAAACGAAACAGATGAAACGAGAATGGCACAAGGCTAAATTAGGACCCTTCCTACCCTTCCCAAAAAACAAGGGCAATTCCTTCTTTAACGTGAAACTACTGGAAGATGGACGAACGCAGCCAACAGCACCTTGGAAGCCAAGCAAAGGAAAAGGCAGCAAAACTCGATGTTGTTACGGGGTCTGGCACTGCCCGACTGCCCAGGTACCAGCTCTCCTCATTCTCCGGGGCTGGTTTTGACCAGAGAAGAACGGGTGCAAACAGATGGATTTTGTGGAATCCCATGCACCGGTATCCACAGCCTGTTAACATAGAGGTAACAGAGCCCAGGATTCACACCCAAGAGAACAGGACTTCTGGTGAAGTCTGTGCCATTTAGCAGCCAGACAAATGGTAAACAGCATCTCCTAAAAACCTCGGCAAATCTAGAAGGCTGAGTAGGGGAAAACACCCATAAGCTAATCTCCTAGAATTAAAAAAAAAGCAATCAGTGGCATTTCTCTTCAACCAGCAATATTTCCACTGGCAAAAATGGGAAAAAAGGGAAGGTTTGAACTAAGTCATTACTGACTCTATAAAGTAATTATCCAGGCATTCTGTTAGCTCAATACAAAATGAGCACTTGTTCTAGAGTAGTATTTAAAAGTATTAGCAAAGGAAAACTTTTACCTCACATTTAGACAAAGAGAAGGTGTGTCCCAGGTGAAGGCGGCCGTTCATGTAGGGATAGGGAAAGGTAACAAAGTACTTTCCTTTGCTGAGAAGGAATTCAGAGAATTAAAAGATGTAATTAGCTTTTAAAATGACGACCAGAAGATGCACAAGTAAAACAGTTAACTGACACATTCAGCTATTACCAGCCCACACTGACATTAAAATATTATTTCCTTGCCAGTAACATGGGTCTCTGATTTTAGAGAACTGATCCACTAACAGCTCTTACATCTTTTAAAAAAGTGCGAAAAACAAAAAACCCACATAGGGCTGACATCCCAGAGAAGCTTTGAAATTGATATAACACCTGCCCAGGGGTGACAAGTTCTAATGCTGCTTCCCGACCTCTCAGAGCATGGAGGACAACTTCCAGAGCTTTAGGACACTACCTCCACCTTTGCACTGTACTGCACGCCTCGGCTTTTCCCCTCAAACACTACCTCTGTTAATGATAAAACCAAAAACACAAATGCAGCGCTACCTCTTCTGGTTCTGCCTGTCCGAAGCATTAATCTCAAAGACTCGCTCATCATCCCACTTTTGCTGGATCTCTTTTTCAATTTTCTTCAGGAAATCAACTTTTGCTGTCCCTTTACGTTCCTGTTAAACAGAAAGAGGAAGAGAAGTCTGAGTGAAGGGGTTACCAAATACAGAATTGTAAGATATTCCAGAGCACCCCTGAACTCCCGTCGGCACTGGCAGGCATTCCCCTGGACTCCGTACCCCCGCAGCACAGTCTCACAACAGAGCAGCACTAACGTGATCCAAGACTGGGGCGTGTAAATCCGCATCATCGAGGCTCAGCCTTCCAAAACCAGCCCAAAAATCCATGAGGGAAGGGTTAATGACCCTTTTCCAAGGCAAAGGACCCTACAGTAGTCAACATAATACACAAAGTGCCCAACTAGCCAATCATCTTACCAATAACTAACAAATTCAAAGGTGTCTGAACCGGAGAGACAGCAGTGGGTATAAGTCATAAAAAACCCATGGAATTTTGCTTTTGTTCCAGACTCTTCATAAGCTCCGTGTAGTGTTTCTCTGTCTTGCTGTAAGTGGGAACAGCAGATCCTATGCCGGGAGAAGGGTCTGGCACACAAATCTACTGTAACTGTAGTTCAGGGAGTTCTTGAGGTAAAGTATTTTAAATTATTTTAAAATCCATCAGTGTTTAAACACCACCATTAAGCGTTAAATATTCCTTCTCCTAATTCTTTTATCGTACAACATATGGCAAGCATCAAAGGACAGAGGCACTACAGACGGGGCAGCCGTACAGCCTGACACACACCAACGCTGAGGGTTTGGGGTTTTTCCCAAAAAAGAAGGCAGCACTGCTGAGGTACCTGGGGCAGGGGCTGTCCCTGCCTTTACTCACAGAAACAAACAGAAATATGATTAACGAGGGAAGTACTGCAGCGAACATCAACCTACCTTTAAAAGAAAAGCAAAAACGCCACGACAACTTCAGGAAAGGTCCTAACTCACGCCCAAAAGCTTAATTACGCTCCTGAATCACCCACCTCAGGTGGGTGCCGGTCGTTACCCCCCCCGCAGACCCCGCC
>KZ507821.1:38993-49885 GCA_002844005.1 Limosa lapponica baueri
AAAGCACTATATAAGCAAAACACAGGTAGTTACATGGTTAAAATAGCATTTAATTTCCATTTCTTTTTCAAGACGAAAGAGGTGCCTCTTAAGTCGTTGGTTAGACGTCTAAATAAAAGACAGATTCCTGGGAAGCCACTGTATTTTTCGAGTTGATAATTTTACATCTTAGCCCAAAGGATACCATGGTGCTTTCTGCACTTTGATAATGAAATAATGCATTTAAAGATACGGTTTTATTCCTGTGATTAATTTTTAGAGAAAAATAGTCATATTCAAGAATGTTAAAATTGCTTCTTTGAGAGTGTGGTGAACCTTTACATTGCACGTCCTTGGACAGCAGTCCCCTGTGGCATCAGCACTGGGGTCTCCTCAGTAATACCCCCAGGGCAGTTTGCAGTGCGCTGAACATGGGATGCTATTTGGTGGAAGAGGATTTTTTTGTTTTGGTTTGGTTTGGTTTTTCCTTTTAACTTTTATTTTATTTTACTGTATATAGGCTTTGCTGTAAGTGTGTGTAATACTCGCCAAAAGATATTTGCGCTTAATTACATAGAATGTTTTACCTTTATTTTGAGAGGCTAATATCGTGGCATATCCCACTCAATAATGCAGGCTATTTGTAGATTGGTTTTCTTCCTTAGAAATAATGCTTTCTGATGACCTTTTGGTTTAGGTTGCTTTCCAGAACGATCCCGAAGCTGCTCTCATCCAGTACTTGACTAATGACGAGGCGAGGAAGGCCATTTCCAGCACGGAGGCAGTTCTGAACAACCGGTTCATCAGGGTGCTGTGGCACCGGGAGGGCGAGCAGCAGCCCCCACCGCAGCAGCCACAGCCCTCCCCGCAGGCCCTGCACCACCAGCTGCACCTCCAGCAGCAAGCCCTGGCCACCGCCCCCGCCGTCACCATGCACAGCAGCCTCTCAAAGGTATGGGGAAGGTGGTCGGTGTTTCTGAGTGACCGCTGCTGTGAAAAAGCAGAGTGTATAATCTTGCAATTTTTAACATCTATTGATGCGTGCCCAGGTGATGAATAAACCACCGGCCTCTGGCGCCTACGTCCTTAATAAAGTCCCAGTGAAACGCCGCCTCGGAGCAGCGGGTGGAAACCAGCCTGATCTGAGCCAGTCTGGAGCTGCGGTAGAGGATTCCCAGGTACGAAGGTGGTCAGCCTTCATCAACATACGTTCCGTTAAAGCCTTGGCCCAGTCGGTTCTGTTCCTCCTCACTGACATTCCCTGCAGCCTTGGTCAGTCACTTCCTGGTTCCATCGGCTGTTTATGTAAAACAGGGACAGTGACTTCAGAAACAAAGGATCAGGATTTCAAGTAGCACAAAATATTTTTGGCAGTGTTTCATAGTAAACAAATTTGACGGCCTGTATGTGATGGCAGCTTTCTGTTGGTGAATCTAATTGTGGGGGTTTTTTGTGATTTTTTTTTTTTTTTTTTTTTTTTTTTTTTTTGCTGTGCTTCAATGCCAGAAGCTTATAGAATACTTCTGCATAGGGTTCAAGCTGATACGGTTTAATTCACACTGATACCAGCGTGCAGCGTGTGTTCTTGGCCAGGGAGAAGTCCTTCTTTCGAGACAGGATGTCTGCAGGGGACTTGTGCTGCCGTGTTTGATCAGAAAGTGTGATGTTAGGCCATGGCTGCAAAGTGGAATGTAGCGCAGATCAGCTTCAGTAATTTCCCTAGTGGATATAAGGATACAGGGGATTCTGGATGAAGAAGGAAAGAGTCTTTTGCGGAAATCCTTATAACAAGCATTTGAGCTGAGCATTTGCTTCCAAGCAAGGTGACTTAGACTGGTGCCTTTATGCGTGTGGTTTCATTGCCTTGGTCTTTGGTTTCATTGCACAAATCCAGAAGTTTGTGTTGGTGTTTCAGAGAATATGTTCCTCTAGCACTCGGTGATGATATATCGCATTCGTTTTCAGCTATTAGATATTTGTGTGTGTGTGGTTTTGCTATTTCAGACATTTTCTACACCTACAAGCCACTCAAAAATGGTTTACAGTTCTTCAAACCTAAAGACGTCGATGAAGCCTGGTGCAGGGTCTAAACCGCACGATGTGCAAGAAGCCCTTAAAAAAAAACAGGTACTTTGCTATTCATTGGCCAACTGACAGTGTATGATCAAAGTGCCTTATAAAGAAGGTTTGATAGGCACCTTCAGCCTCAAATATTGCTGTATGACTCTGCATGGGGGGATGTTGTTATCTGACTGTCTTGCAAACGCAGCCTGAGGTTAATGGTGGGGATGGGAGTATTCCTTTTGGGGTGTCTTTTGTGACACATTTGGTCATGGGGGTTTCCTGGGTTTTCTTGGGGCATTTCTCTGGTTTTAATGTCTGCAGGTATGAGACATTTACATAGCATCATAGGATATGCCATAGGTGTCCAAGGGGGGCAAAAATTTAGTATAAATCTAATATAGTACTTCACAGCAGTAAGTTAGCAACTTTTCATTGTTTTTCTCTGGATCAGATACACTTCACACTTGTGCATTTTGCAGACCGTTAGTTTTTGTGACAGCCTTCACTTCTATAGCTTGAAGGAAGAAATATGAAGTCGATGAGTACATGTGATGCCAGACTGCTTTTTACTGATTGAAAGAATTTTCTCCTCCTATAGGAGGCGATGAAACTGCAACAAGACATGAGGAAAAAGAAGCAGGAGATGTTAGAAAAACAAATAGAATGCCAGAAGGTAAGAATGGAATGTCGTCTTCTGAAATGCGTTCTGTAGGTACCTGTCTGTTCAGTGCTGGTTTTACCTGGAATTTTATATTCCTGCACTTTTATTAATACACAGATGTTGATATCCAAGCTGGAGAAAAATAAGGCCATGAAACCAGAAGAAAGAGCAGAAATAATGAAGACATTAAAAGAACTAGCAGGAAAAATATCTCAGTTAAAGGATGAATTGAAAACTTCATCTGCAACCTCTACACCATCAAAGTTAAAGTCCAAGACAGAGGTATTTATTGCGCAGGACACTTGCCTGCCTCTCTCTTGTAACTATGCCTAATACAATGTCCTAAAAATGCAGCAGCATTAGAAGAAAGCACTTCCAAGCAGTATTTTGAATTTGAGAACGATAACCACGGCCTAGCAAGCTGTGGTTCGGAGGAACTCGGGTGACCTCGTTCACATGGAGCTCGTTCAGGCTTGTTCCAATTCTGAAGCAGGGAATTCTGGGTCCTTCAAAAAACGGGTTTGGGGAGGGGCATGGAGGCAATTAAAATGAACTGAATTTAGAGGGAAGTATGGATGTTGTGTACTGACCTGTCTATATCATAAATGTATTGCTGAAGAAGAGGGATGAAGCAGTAAAAGCACACATTACAGCTCTGCATTTCCCTTCTATTTCCTCTTTGTGCACCTCTTCCTCTAAGGCACAAAAGGAACTCTTGGATGCAGAACTGGACTTCCACAAGAGACTCTCTTCTGGAGAAGACACAACTGAATTGCGAAAAAAGCTAAATCAGTTACAAGTAGAGGTGAGTTTGTCTGCATTGATGCTTTTAATGTATTTATGATATATAAAGGTTTGAAATCCTTTCAAACTGAGGGTGGCTGTGTCTGTTCCTTGCCCCTCCGAGCAGGCTGCCCGGTTAGGCATTCTGCCCGCTGGTCGCGGGAAGACAGCACCAGCCCAGGGAAGAGGCCGAGGCCGGGGCCGTGGGGGCAGAGGAAGGGGCATGTTGAATCACATGGTGGTGGATCATCGTCCCAAAGCACTGACGGTGGGAGGCTTCGTGGAAGAGGAGAAAGATGAATTGTTACAGCACTTCTCTGTAAGTACGAGGTCATGTGAAGTGGTGGCTGAACTGTAAATCTGAGATTACGTAGGGAACCAGTCCCCTGAACACGTGTTTACTTGCTAAGAGGGGTGTGCTAAGAGCTCTGTAAATAACTGGGGGTTTTCAGAATTCTTGAAGATGCGAGGCTTTCTGTTTGTGTTAGTGCAAACAAACCAATGGCTTCAGCCTGAATTCATGGAACAGGCTGTGGATAAGCAAACGCTTACAATAGCTGCCTGATGCATCCTTGTAATGGGAAAAGCTAAATAGCCTGTTCTTATTAATTCTGCATTACAATAGTTTAAAGCAGATGATAGAAGGCTGAAAAATACTTATCAGCCTCTCTCTGGTTACAAATTATTTTTCAGATTAGCAATTCCCACCATTTATCTGGTCTCTCTCTAGAGGCAAAGCACTGTTTTGCTAAACAGGACAGCAATTCAAGGAAGTTAAATTCATTTAGGAACTCGTGGTAGAACAAGCAGCTTGCTAGTTTGCAGCTAAGCTAACGGACCTGTTAGCATCATAGCTAAGTTAACATAACAAAGGAAAGTCTTTTGCAAATTAATGAGCTCTAAAGGACTTGCTTGACAGGTGTAAAGTAGAAGAACAATGAAGGGCAGAAGAGAATAAGGGAAATAGTGAATTCTTTGAATTCACTTCTGAGCTATAAATTAATACACATATTTTCTTTCCTCCTGCAAAATTAAGCTCCGCTTATTAGAATAACAGTAAAGAGGAGCTTTTGCCAAAACTACAGGCACAGGTGCTGCAATATTGCTGGGTGACGCAGCTGAGATTTCTCTGGCGCTCACCTTTCTGTCCAAAAAGTAACATTTTAGTGGCGCTTCAGTAGCACGTGATACTCATGGGTTTGGAGGAGAATATTACTACTGTTCCTAACCAATTTTTCTCTCTCAGAAATTTGGAGATATTGAAGACCTTCAAGAAGAGGATTCCCCATTAAGTGTTGTTCTAACTTTTAAATCTCGCTCAGAAGCTGAGAATGTAAGTGGAATAACGCATTTTTTTTTCCTTGGCTTTAAAATAAGAATTTTTAACTTCTTGTGTGCACCTTTGTATTTTAAAGTAGAGCAGGCTTTGGTTGCTCTAGTTCGAGGCAGATGGTGTGGGTATTTGTGGCTACAGCCTGGGGTGTCACTGAGAGGGAGACCCCTCCTGGTCCCTTGGGGGTAAGATGGGCCTTTGCTGACAAAGGGTCTGTGTCCCGCTCAGTGCAGGGCTCTGCATCTTCCCGTGTCGCCAGTCGGTGAGCGCTGTTTGGCAGGTTCAGGGTTCAGTGACGTTGCTCTCAGAAGGGCTGACATGGATGGTTGTGGCTTAGGAGACCTCCAGGTGTGCATCTGCGCGGTGGTCACCGGGGCCAGTCATTGCTGGCCATCGGAAACCTTTTCCACTCGGTCCTCTCTTTGAAAACGTGTTCATTTGAAATGCAATCCAGGCTGCTAACCAGGGGTCCCGCTTCAAAGACCGGAGGCTACAGATCTCATGGTACAAACCGAAGGTACCCTCTGTGTCCACAGAAATCGAGGAAGAGGAGTCGAAGGAAGAGGTATGAAAAAGTGTTAAAAACCTAATCACTCCTGTAGGAATCTAACAGCTAAGAGCTCTTCTGTTTACTGAAGAAATTTTATAAAAGGTGATTTTGCAAACTAGAAATTTAACTGGTTTTGAATAGTCAGGTGCCTTTTCCATGTTCTTGGAAAAGGGAAAAAAATCACACTTTTTGGGATGGGATGTTGGTTTGTCAGCTACGAAAATAAACCTCACGTTCTCTGTCTGCAGCTGCTGCTCTTTCTACTCCACAGCGTTAATGCTCTGCTGGAGGATAACTTACAGATATTCTTTCCTGTAATTACGAACACATGAAGCTTTTAAAGGCTTTTCCCTCCAGGCATTTAGCACGGGGCAGGACTGTTGTGTCGGGAGGGCGGGGGGGTGGTTATTCCTGCTCTCTCAGAGGTTTGTCCATCCCCTCCTTTCCTGACGGGTGAGGCTGCTCCTTCCCCAAACCCTGGGGAATGTAACTGTGTGTGTGAGACACGGGGTAAACACGAACCTGATGTAAAGTAGAACCAACGCTGTGTTGGGTAACATGTTTCTGAGGGTACAGCATGGAGTACTTTGTTTAAAAGTATGTTTTTTCTTCATCTTAGGAGACTGAAACCTCAGATTTATTTTTGCACGAAGATGATGATGATGATGACGAAGATGAGGATGAATCCCGTTCCTGGAGAAGATGAAACTTGATGTTGGAAATGTATAATTTTAGGAATATAGTTCAAGCTACATCTTTTAAACATTTATTTAAGGAAGTTGATGAGCCAAAAAAGCTTTACTTTCTTTTCAAACTACAAGATTGAGTGAGCAGAGTTTGTTACCAGAACATTTCGGATGCAGAGCTGTGAGGCTGAAGGAGCCAAAGGCCCAGTAACATTTTACAGAATTGTCAGCTCACCAGGGTGGTGAATTTTTCTATTTAAGAAGGATAAAAAAAAGAGAGAGGGGGGAAAAAATATTAGTATTTTCTTGTCCTCTTTTTGTGTCACCTGTATTACCTTGTTTTGGGTTTTTTATAATGTGATTGTTTTGTTAGTTTATAATTGAAAAGATATTACAGGTTTTATTTAGCAATATTATGGGGTTGGGGGAAAGACGCAAACTTTCATTAAATGTTATGAAAGAAAAAATTGCCTCATTTGCTAATTGAAAAAGGGTAGCATTTTATTTCATATGGAATCACTTCCTGTAGGAATTCTTTGTGGCCAGATCCAGGAGTGATTTATTTCAGTACGTTCAAAAGCCACGCAGTTTCTCTGTTCTGCTCCTTTTTGTGAGAGGAGGTGGAGGAAGCAATTTAACAGGGTATTATTATAATATTGTCCATTCACTCTGTTTCTTCAGATTCTGCTTCACAGAAACATCAGCAATGACGCATTCTTGAGTGCATCTTCGCTCGCTGTTGATTTTCTTCTGTAGTTTCAGGACAAGGTTCAAGTCAGACTGTTGTTTACTGCATTTCAGTATTTGTGAGCAGGAGTGTGATGAGTTGTGTACGGCCCCAAGGAGAGCACCTAGCCAGGTACCGCCCACCGGGGGGGACTCTCCTCCTCTCCTGGTCCCAGCTGGGTGTTTCTGGGCAAACCATGTCGGTGAAGGGCTGGGAGCAAAGTGCTCTTGACCCGAGGGACTGCGGTGTCCTGCTCCGGTGAGAGCAGTGCTTTGGGGGGCAGTGCTCGGAGGGGCAGTCAGGGCGGGCAGGGGGGCTGTGAATTCAGCTGCAAGTACAGTTCGGTTCAGACCCAGTTAAGATGAACACATTACATTCTCAGTCACCTTATGGTTGTACTATTTTAAAACACCCCTCCATACTGACACCCCCGAAGCGGTGTGTATTCCGAGAGAAACGGGGATGCGGAGAGCGGGTCCTTGAGCCGAGGGTCGTAACTGTCCCTGGCTCCTGCCTGGCACCGAGTGAGCCTCTGCCCTCGCTGTCCCCGCGTGCCCAGCACCTCTGGGTACAGTGTTTGTACCTGCTGGACAAAACACACAAAGTCGGTGCAAAAATCCTCTCCACTTTTGAATAATTAGCTTATCGGTGTATTTGCCAACAAGTTCCCGACTGAAGAAAATACCCGCCAGACCCTTTAGCTGAGGATGGCTCGGAGCCTGGGGGTGACCCGCAGCCCAGCGTGTCTCGGGGTAACTGTCCCCTGCCCTTGGTGGCCCTTCTCTGGGGGGCACATTGAATCAAACCAGTCTCATTTGCTGTTCCCTTCTCAGTGTTCTGTCTCCTCGCGCTGAAACCTCACCTCTTTATGTGTAATTGTAATTTCTTGCTAATACTGAGGCTAAATTGCAGGCGTGAAGAAACAAGGGGAACTAATCCTCCGTACTTAGAAGAATGTCTTGCTTTTCTCCCGTCACCTCTAATGGGTTTTTTTAATGTCTATGGCTCAGTCAGTGTATATTTTGAAAAATCCATTGCGACAAACATATAAAGTCCTGACAGTTTAAAAAATGATAGAGGGAACAAAAGGATTTATATATTTTTTTGTACAGAGTTTTTTCTTAAACTGTATAATTTTGTAAATATTTTGCTTTTTTTGTGTACTAAAACTACCAGCGTATAGATTTCAATAAGAACTGTTGTATTTTTGTATTTGGAAAATGAAAATTACAGTGAATGAATGAAGCTGTAAGAAAAATTGCAGTAGCCTTTGACACGCGTAGAATGGGATTCCTTTTCATATGGTTTTAGCTGGAAGGTGACAGCGGGCTGGCGCCCCGTGTGCGGGGACACGTGCCCGGACACGCTGTGGCTGTCCCGGTGGGGCAAGAGAGGAGGGAACGGGGGCGGGGGGAATTCAAGGATATATAATTTTTTTTTTTTTTTTTTTTTTTTTTTTGAGAGTTTGCTATGATTTGGGATTCTATCCCCTTACAGCTGCCATAACCCCCAGGTGCCATCCAAAGGGATTTGGGAGCACAGTGCCCTTGCCCAGCCTCTGCCTCCAGGGCTCCCTACCGCCTTACGGGGAGTTGAGCGATGGGCTGGGGAGCGGTATCCGGTGGTTGAGGAGGAGGAAAGCGGTTTGGAAGTGCCCTTCATTGGCCAAAGCTTCTATCTCCCTGGACTTAGGCCATATTGGGCTGCATTAGATTGTTTGGGGGAGTTTGGTTTGGTTTTGTTGGTTGGTGTTAAAAGGTAATATAACAGTGCAGCTTGCTTGTGGTTTATGGCAACACTTTATTGTGAAATTCACGGGTATTTTCAGACCACACCTTAGGCAGAATTTATAACCAACAAGGAAGCGGGCAGAGCCGGCGGGGTGTTTGCCGGGGGGTGTAATTAGAGGTACCAGTCTGAGCCTGGGGTAGAGACGCTGACGGGTGTGCGATAACAAAGTCCCTGCTAGGAAGAACGATCTCCCTTCCCTTGCTGAGGTAACCTACACAGAAAGAACAAAACAAACTCCAGAGCTGAAAAGAGAAATCTGGGAAGAGTTGCCTGCTTATTAGGGAAACAACACTTTTTACTTTTGACGAAATCATGTGAAAAGGAATAAAGTTGCTCTTGGTGTATAGTAAACTTGTACTATAGTTTTTACAAATTGTGAACTTGTGTAATAGTATAATAGGAGATATTGTTGAATTTCTAACTGTTTATACATTTAAATTCATATATGTAATGTTTGTTTTATTGATTACAATCTGAATTTCTAAGATGCATGTTGACTTTTGCAATAAAGATATACTATGGAATGGTTCAAGATTTAGAAAAGACAAAGAAAATTCTAACTTAAATAAATTGGATAGCAGAACCATTCCAAAAAAATTACAACTATCACAAAAAGAGTGTTATCACTTTCTTGGCGTGGGGGTACTTGCGTGAAGGGGGTGTTCAGTCGCGTGGAACGTGCGTGCAGGGTTGTTCTACTGAATAGCTTGGAGAAGCCCTCAGGTGTGTCAGTGCTCTGAAACAGCACTGCTGGGGACAGCTGAACGGGGGGGATGCCAGTAAGGGCTATCTTACCTTCTGGGGAAGGTTCAAAGTTTAACAGAGAATGAAAAATGTTTTCTAGACATATTGCTGGGTATTGGAAATAGTGGGTACAAAGCACAGGATTATAGGCATGCAAATTTTAACCCCTTTGCAATTTGGTCTGAAAACTAATTCATTCTGTTACAGACTTTGTTCTTGGTCTTTGCCTCTTACAGCAGTTCCCCTTACCCCCTTCTCTTTCCTCAGGTGCTTTTGGGAATGTGAATGGTGGGTTGTGATCCAGGTTTTTTAAAAGCCTTTTTCCTGTGCGCTGCCTTCCCTTTCCTCACCTGCCCGGTCGGCGGGACCCTCACGCGCTGCCCGGTCGGCGGGACCCTCACGCGCTGCCCGGTCGGTGGGACCCTCACGCGCTGCCCGGTCGGTGGGACCCCGCACTGACCAGGCTGGGCCTTTTACAAGGGTGGGAATTTCTCCTTTTTCCTTTCCTGGACATTTTCTCCTAGTCAGAACTTTAGGACCTTCCCGCTGCCCTGTGTGTCAGTACTCCATGGCCACCAGACCCTCCTCGCCACGTCCCGCAGGATGCGGTGAAGCCCTTGGAAGAGCTGGAGCCCCAGCACCGTGTAGGAAATGGTTCACACTGACCTCAAAATACTTCTTTCTTCCTACGTGATCAAACTTAATTTTAACAGCGAAAGGGAATACAAAGAAGAAAGGGCACTAGCATTTTTCTCTCTGTGTGTGGCTTTGGCTAATTTCCCCCCAGCTCTCGGTGTCATCTAGACGTTCCCCGGTTGAGGCAGCGCCTCCAGCGGGGTTCAGCCGCTCCCCAGGGACCGGAGTCTCCCCGAAGGGTGTTCTGAGGAGCGCAGGCCGTGGTGAGCAGCTGCTGTCACCGAGCACACGCGGGGAATCGCTGCTGTGAGTCTCTTCAGAGGGTTCAGGAGGAAACAGGGCTGTACCGTGTCTCTGGCAGCGTGGGACCTGGCTCCGTCCCGACCAGCCCGAGGCAGGGGTGGGGGAGCTGATCCGGGGACCCACCGACGAGGTGACGGACACCCGCGCCCGTCTGGAAACAGCAAACTCCGGCTGAGGTCCCCCTGGGTGTCGGTGTGCGTCTGCCCTGCTTTTCTCCAACAGATCCACGGTCCTGATGATCGAAACGTGAGTGGATTAACGACAGCTTTTTCTCTCTCTCTCTCTCCCCCAGATCCCAGGGCCGTTCCACAGGCAATTTCCAGTTGCTGCTGGTCCGTGTCCAGGTGAGTGGATCTGTGGGGACCCAGGCGCTGGAGCGAGCAGCGGGGGCCGCACGGGGGATAGGGGCCGGTGTGTGACAGCCCCGTGGGGAGACGCACCGGGTCGCAGCTGCCCCGGGAGGTGCTGTGGGTGTCTTTTTTCAGTGGTGCCCAGGGACAGGACAAGAGGAAACGGGCACAAACTTGAATAGAAGAAGTTCCATCTCAACATGAGGAGGAACTTCTTTCCTGTGAGGGTGGCAGAGCCCTGGAAGAGGCTGCCCAGGGAGGTCTCCTTCTCTGGAGACATTCAAA
>KZ507823.1:2798-13237 GCA_002844005.1 Limosa lapponica baueri
TTTAAGATAATCAAGACCAACTGTAAACCTAGCACTGCCAAGTTACCACTAAACCATGTCACTAAGCACCACATCTACATGTCTTTTAAATAACTCCAGGGATGGCAACTCAACCACTTGTCTGGGGAGTATGTACCCCTTGGCAAACTCATTTCCTTTGGTATTTGGGAAGTCAGGTCAGAAGATGAACGTTAACTATTAGAGCCAATCACAAATTTTCCAGTAGAGTGTTCTTCCATCACAAAATACAGAGGTCACCAAATCAAAATGCAACATTTTGTCGACAATTTCAATACATTAATACATTTCAAAAGATTACATCTTGAAAATCGAAAATTGAAAATAAGACAAAAATCCTTGGAATGCTTGGGTAAATTAAAACCAAATATAGTATCTAGGTTCCTTGGCCCCATTTGATGCAAATGAGACTGAAATCTCAGAATTTTCTTGACAACTGGGAATTGTCCTGCCAACCCTCTCTGTCGCTTCCCCTGGAAGTGCTGTGGGTCTCCGACCTGCCTGAGCAGTGCCTCAGACATCAGCAACAAACACCAATGATAATGAAGCAATCATTAATTTTTAAGGTTTTAAAGAGTTCTGGGATCAGGCAAGCATGCAAGGAAAAATGAATGACTCTATTGCCCCAGGAATCCATGTTTTGCAAGAAAAACCCCAGAAGCGGATTTATGGTGAGAAGCAAACCCTGCTGAGACACAGGGGTGGGAGCCTGCCAGAGGCACACATGGAAAGCCCTCTCTGCCCATGAGGTTTTCCAAGACAGCTCCATGATCCAAAATATTCAGCCAACGGTCTGTAAGGAGTTAAAATTGCCTGCTTCACAGGCTGGTGAGGGCTGAGCCTTGATTAAAGGGCTCCCTGCTGAGGAGGGATCACCAGGTTCAAACACTACTTCCAAAGCCATGAGGCTGCAGTGGCCCAACCAAAGTCTGTTCTCACCCGCCTTCTCAGATTTTTTTTTAGGGAAAAAAGTGCTTTTCCATTTGGGAGACAGCTGAGGCTTCCCAAATCCATGCAGTTCCAGTGCTGGGAAAGGGAGAGAGCTGGAGGGCTTGGAGCAGCTCCCCGTTTGCACTTGTCTAAAACGCCACAGATGGCAAAGCTGGTTCTTTGTCCTCAGAAGCAAAGACGAAAGAAGCTGCTCTCTGTTGGAGCCAGGTTTGTTCTCAACAAGGGTTTAGCCCAGCTCAGCCAAATGTAGCGAATCTGTACACAGCATGATAGAATCATAGAATGGTTTGGGTCGGAAGGGACCTTAAAGATCATCTTGTTCCAACACCCCTACCATGGGCAGGGACACCTCCCACTAGACCAGGTTGCTCAAAGCCCCATCCGGTCTGACCGTGAGCATCTCCAGGGATGGGGCATCCACAATTTCTTCAGGCAACCTGTTCTAGTGTAGTACAAGCCCCATCTGCTACTCATAAGTTTATTTATGAAAACTAGGTTCAAAGTTTGCAACTTCTGGAAATAGGAAAAGGACAAACTGTGCTGTCAACTCCCTTTTTCTCCTCCAACGCTTTGCTCAGGAGTCTTGGGAGCCTGGCCAGCTGCTCCTGCCCCGGCTCCCATGCTGGCTGCAGCAGCATGGCCAAGGACAAGGGGTGATTTGGGTGGGCCGGGGTGGGTGGCATTGAGTGGCGTGTGTCCTGTGAGAGTCCACACCCTTCATTTTGGAGATTTCCTGCAGGCAGCGTGGGAGCAGCAGGACATGGGTGTCCTGTCCCTGGGGCTCGGCAGCAGTTAGGTGGGAGCTGACTATGTTCCGGGAGTGTCCTGAGCAAAGGCACGGGGTTGGGCTGCATCTTCAGCCTCTGCGTTTGAAGTGTAGCAGGGGAGGTGTTCTTCTGTGGACTAGGCTAAATACTAGGCTGGCAGGCAGCACCCGCGCCTGCCCCCTGTCTTTCTAAAGCAAAATGTGAGCGTGTGTGCTATGGATTGCTGTGGCTCCAAGTCGGGAATATTTGAGCTAGCAGAGACATTAACACCCATTTTCAGAAATCTAAGTTTGCAGAAACATACTGAAATCATACCTGGGAGCATAAGAGAGGATTTATTTTCTTTTTTTTTTTTTCCCCGAGGAGGAGTGCTGAAGAAGGACAGCTCTGTCAGCCAGTCATTACGGACGGTTGAAGTTGGCATGAAAGTTTCCAGCTGGGATGCTGGTTAAGGGTCTAGTTAAGGAAATGCAGAAGATGCTACATTGTTCCCAAGTGCTCATCCTCTTGCACCCCCCCATCCTCAACAGGAGGATTTTGCTTATCTGTAGAAATATTTGGAAGCTGTAGTTTGTCCCAGGGTCTGCGAGCACTTGCACAGACTGTACAGCACATTTCTGAACAGTCTTATTCCATGATGTTTACAGTAACTTAAGACATGCAAAAAACAACTGATGTGTTTTTTCTCCTCCTCTCCTTCATGCCTCACAACATCTGCAGCATTTCCAACATAGTCTGTGTTAAGCCATTGGCATTTAGAAGCCATAATTGCATTTAACATTTGTTTCTTGCTGTCTGGAGCCCTCTCTTGCTACAGACCTGTTTTACAGGCAGTAATTTGGAGGGTGGGGCACCCTTCCTTTATTTTGCCATTCAGACTCCAAACTAAATGCCCAGTTTGCCCTCCCACCAAACTGGTGGGTGCCCAGTCTCTCATCTACGTATTCAGTTGCTTCTCTGTCCCTGTCATTTCTTTCCTTGCTGTCTGTGATCAGCTCTCTCACCCCACACTAATGGTTTCCACAGTTAAATTCCTAGCATTCAGGATTCCCTTAGATCTCAAACCTCTAAAACTCACCTAAAAGACTGGCAAGATCCCCCAAATGCTTTCTTCCATGTGGGAGAGGAACTCAGGGTGTTGGAATGGGCTCCCAACAAATGCCAAGGGCTGGGCATGGACCTGTTGATAGTGCCCAGGATCAGTTCCCTGAAGGAGTCCTGGGTTTCACGGAGCAGCTGAAGTCACCGTTGAGTCAGCGGGACACGTGGGGACTGGTCAGAGCAGAACTTTGGTTCTGCACTCAGTCTGTCAATCACAGAAATTGCTTTTGGAAGAAAAGCCTGTCTCTGCAAGCCCTCACTTAGATGACTCCAAACCGGGCTCAGTAAATTGGCTGTGGCACTCGAGGAGTCACAACAAATTCCAAGAAGATTTAGGAACGTACAATACTGTCTCCATCACAGATAGCAGGGAGCATTTCAGGGAGGTACCAAGGGCTCATTCACCTCAGAGAGGTCCTTCCCATCACCTGGGCAGGAATCCCGCAGCACCCCATCACTGTTCTCAGCACCGTTTGCATGGCTCATGCTCCTATCACTTCAGTGCTCCTTGGGAGAGCAAAGGATCTCACCCACACCAGCTAGTGTGGGGGCATGAAACATGAGTTTGGAGAGCGATTGAAAAGTTTATTTCCAAAATCCCCTCATAAATCCATAGTTGCTACTTGCCAAACTTGGCATTTCCCGTGGTTTTCACCTATTTTGCAGATAAATATACTTACTGGTTGCCTAAACAGCACACATGCACTCCTATCCTTTGTGATGTGCTCTTTGTGGAGCTGCAGGATACACTATGGCTTTGCCAGTGTCCCTCAATCACACAGCACACCCAGAACACTTCCCAGTAACTAATAAAACTACCGTGAAAATGTTAAAATCCTTGCTGCTGCAACCAGTGGTGGGAGAGGAGCCCCAGGGCTGTTGGATGGGGCGTATTTGTGTAAGTAGCAGCTCTTCCAGTTCACTAGGATGCTCATGGTTGTTCCTGCTTCTCCCCAGATGTTCTAACGAGAGAATGACCCTGCACTTCACCAGCTCCATGTGTCCTAAAAGCATGTCAAAGCCCAGCAGGCAGCCAGCTACCCAGGCAAGGGGTCTCCAGCCTGAAGCCAGGGTTGGGTGAAAACTCCTGTAGCTAGACAACTTGCCTAAAGAGGCCTCCCTGATGCAATGAAGAGGTGAAAGCACACAAAAAAAGACCTGTGTGCAACATCTGAACATCTTAGTTTTTTCCACAGATACTCAAAAATATACAAAGGTGGCAGCAAGCTGAGGGTCGCAGGTTGTGCTTGATCATATCACAGGGATTAAGAAGGACCTGACTTCAGGTTAAACTTATAATTTGTGCATCTCCCACTCTCTGGGGGAAGGAAGAGCCTGACCCAGACCCCTTGGAGTCAAGAGGAGCCTTTCCATTCACTCCAATGAACTTGGATCACGACTCCTAGAATCTCAGAAATGCCTTTACCCACCTGACCTGTAGGTACAGGCTGTGGCTGGGCCAGCTCAGTTCTTCATCTTAAGACAGCCAGCCTGAGCCCTGTGCTGTGTGGCTGGGGAGGTTTGCTGTGTGAGACCTCATCAGCAAGCACTCTCGTGGTGCGTGGGAAGCACCGTGCATTAGTCATACTTTATCCCAGCATGATTGCTCAGAGAAATGTATTTATATTTGTACCTAATTAAAACTCAGTGAACGTTTTGTATTTCCCCTACTGAAACATTCCTGGATGTGACTGAGCAATAAGTCACAGCCGTGTGTGTGGTATTATTCAGAGTTTATATATGAGAGACTGAGGCACATCAAGATTCAGCCAAAACCAGTTCTGACCGATATGGGTGTCTAATCGGAGATGCTGAGGAGATCTTCTTTCAGAGCACCCAGCACAGCACCGTGTTTCATATGTTCAAGTTTCGTTGGCAGCTGTGAGTGCTGGGCATGTCTGTAAATCAGATCTGTGGTCTCCAGTCTGGGACGAGGAGATGAGGAACGTGCCATCAGAGACCATTTGTGACAAGCTTGGTTTCCACAGTTGCTCTGTGGACTAACTCTTTTCCCTTTGAAAGCTGCTTTGCAGCTGAGGCACAGATGTAATCCAGCTCCCAGTAATACTTTTCAAGCTGACTTAGTCTGAAATCGTCCTTGATCTTCCCGGAATCGCATTCTTTACTATGTTCAATATCTCCAGCAGGTGAAGCTGTGATGTTCTGATAAACAGCCAATTGGAAACACATATGTCATAAAATACAAAACACTCTGACACCTCATAACTAGACCTCTAGCAATAAGTATACATGGTATAATAACACTTTGATACTTTACCAGTTGTTTGGAGATGCTCCGCAGTGTCAATAGCCTCACACATGAGCACCTCTGGTACAGGCAGCTTGTCCCCGGGACACTAAATCTGTCATTTTCTACAGCTTTTCTACCCCAGCTTAGAGCCTCCCAGGTTCATCCTGTGGCTACAAACCGTTAGCTGGCCTTCTCACACCCATCTGACTTAGGCATGAGATTGCAATCCGTCTGTGTGGCAGGCACACGGACAGCATGTGGCTTCCTTTGAGAAGGAAACTGTTATTTCCTGCATCTATCATAAATTCCAAATGGTATATTCAGGCATGACTGTTTGAAAACAGACAGTGCATTGATGAAATGGAAGCAATTTCTCTGGGAAATTTCACCTAAACTGTTTGATTCATCTTAGTGCTGCCAACTCTTTGATGTTTATCATGACCTTCATAAGATTTGTTCTAATTTATTTTGTTCTAAAGCCAGGTTTCTTGGGTCATGAGTTTTTTGGGGTTGTCAAAATGTCTATGCCTGTTTTCCCTCAGTCAGCAGCATATGGGGAGTCTTATGTCACTGGAGAGTGAAGTTTTTTTTTCAAAGATGTTTTGGTCAGGTATTTAAACATCTAAGACACAGGGAGAAGCATCATATGGGAAAGTGCAAGAGAATGCGCAGTGTCTGGAACAGATATAGCAGGCTGAGGCATACAGTGCTCACATGTGTAGGCTGGAGAATAATATTTCTCTAACAAAAACTGTCTTTTTAAACACCAGCCACATTTTTGCATGTTTTCATTTTGAGTCACTTAATGAAAAAATTGGAAAACTCCAGGGAAAGCACTCAATCTGCTCGTAGCTTTTCACAGGAGGAGTGTTTGTTTTCTCAGCAAACTCCTCTCCTACAATTATTTGGTTTCTTCAGATCTTTGGGGAGCATCCCCACACACAAAGTAGATGGAGAATCTTTTTGCAGTCCTTTACTACTCCCTGCCTACTCTGATGTCCTATAAAGCGGGGGGAGTAAGAAAACAGTTCTTCACTCTTCTCCCACTACACTGCAAGGAGCCTTCCACTGAAAACTGGCCAGATGACACATTTTTGTCAAAGCATGATGAGTCTCTCCTCCCTGCTGTAGGAGCCTCACTGCTCAGATCAATCCAAACATAACCCACGCCCGTGAGGCTTCAGCATGGTTTTGGCCTCTTCGAATCCAGAAGGACAACCAGACCCTGAATGTGAGCTTCTCCCTGCTTAATGCTGCCACCAGGACCTCAGCAGGACAGAGGCAGTTCCCGGAGCAGCACATGTCCTCCCATGCCACGTCCCTCACTCCTGAGTTCGGGTGTGCCTGCAGGGGAGAGGAGGCAGAGGAGCACACCAAGGTACATGAGAAAACTCGCTCTTCCATGGCTGTGAGACACCATGGTAGTCAGGAGTAGCCAGGAGCCAAACATCTCCCTTTTGTCCAAGGGAGAGATACAGGCTTAGAAAATACTGTTTTTCTAAATTGTTTTTGCTTTGTCCCATAGAAATATGCTTCAAAGTTGAGTGCACGTTTAGCATTTGCTTCCTTTTCCTAATGAAGTCCAGCAGCTGGGTTATCCTAGATAACAGTGCCAAATCTTTAAAGACTTCCTTATTCTGAGGTGATTGCTCAATCGACAATCTGCCTCGTTAATTAAGCTGCCTTCAAGGAGAGAGGAGAACTGGAGGCAACTGGACAATTTAGTGAGTTGACACGAAGGGCAAGACAAGGCTGTGGTGTGAGTCCATCCCAGCACGGCCCCAAACAGCTGTGTCTTTGCCACCGGGAGCGCCTGCCTTCTCGGGAACGAACTCAAAGGGAGTTGTTTGGAGTGAGGAGCCAGCCCAGGGAGATCAAATTTACTTTCCACTACTCGATGCGCTGCCTTGCCACAGGCCAGCCTGTTTACAAGTCGGCTGCCTGGAAAATGCCAAGGAGCGAATGCAGCTGGGCAGCCACCCTCTCGTACGGGTTCTCCAGGCTTGGTCTTGTTCCTCTGTGCCAAATCACTCATTAATTACTAGCAACGAGTCTCTCCTTTCAACAGTTCTCTAGAACTCTGCTTTCAACAGTTGAAAGCATCTGATGAGCCCATGGAGATCCTTATGTGCTCGGATTTCTGTGTGTTGATCAGGTATCAGACATCTACAAAAGGTGCAAGTAATCAGCAGGAAGGCTAATACTTCACTGAGCTCGCTTTATGGTCAGGGATGGCCCTAGGTTTCTGCCTGGAGCTAGAGGTTAACTTTAGTTCAGTAAAAGGTTATTAGATTCTTATTTATGCTTCCATTATTTCCCCAAAGCCACTTAGCAGAACTGAGTTATCTTCCTTGTCTAAATGCTCTGGCTGCTGCTGATGCTTGGCTGCCTTCTCTGTATTTCCAAGACCTTATGCTAAATTTAGACAGGGAGGAGAGATTTCTCCTCTACACCTTCATTTTGTAGGTTTCTCCTTGACTGCTGTGGGCACAATGTGATCAAAAAAATCCCATTTACTGCACAGTCAATTGGGCTGGGGCTGAGAAGACTGATTTTTTCTTGCTGCATAGTAGAGCTCCTTTGTGTGAAGGACCTGTGCCCTGAAGGACACTGCTGCAGGTGTCCAAAGACCTAGGACCGCCCTTTCCTTTCTTGTATGGTACCTTAGGCAAGTACTTCTTAAAAATTTTCTCTCTTCAACTGCGCATGTCGTTCTCAAGAGATCCTAAGTAAGTGGTGTCTCTGCCACAGTGTGGTGCTCCCCAGAGGCACCCAGTCTGAGACCTCTTTGGCCTTTCCTCAGTTCTTCCAGTCCTGCCCATCTGCTGCCTTCCTTGCTCTGCTCAGCTGCAAGTCCTGGGAAGACACCTTGGCTTTATCTAGAGATGGAATAGAAAGCATCAAAATATCAATAATCATAGAATCATAGAATAGTTAGAGCTGGAAGGGACCTTAAAGATCATCAAGTTCCAACCCCCCTGCCATGGGCAGGGACACCTCCCACTAGACCGGGTTGCTCAAAGCCCCATCCAGCCTGGTCTTGAACACCTCCAGGCATGGGGCAGCCATGGCTTCTCTGGGCAACCTGTTCCAGTGTCTCACCACCCTCACAGTAAAGAATTTCTTCCTAGTATCTGATCTAAATCTCCTCTCTTTCAGTTTAAAACCATTACCTCTCATCCTATCACTACGCTCCCTGGTAAAGAGTCCCTCCCCATCTGTCCTGTAGGCCCCCTTCAAGTACTGGAAAGGGCTATAAGGTCTCCCAGGAGCCTTCTCTTCTGCAGGCTGAAAAACTCCAATTGTCTCAGCCTGTCAAAAGTATGAAACGCTTCATGAATTTGCATGTCATAATAATAAGAATTTATGGGACTGAAGTTTTGGCATCTGAGTACTTGTAAAGTAGAAATGCAAAAGTATTTTTTTGCTTAGTGTGAAGATTAGGAGGAATTTCTTTGTGCTTATTGGAGGAAAGCATCTTCTACTGTTTTCACATCTTAAACGAAGGCAGGTTTCTCCAATTCTTATGCAATAAAGGTGGAATTTTACCAAGTATCTGGTAATGACCCAAACCACAATAGTGAAATATGAGCCACTTGCTCAAGTCACTGAAATCTCAGAAGGGAATTACAGCCTTTAGCAGGGTTCATTTGAGGTATACTACTTAAGGTAATAGGGCTGGACAATCTCATTAAGATTTATTTCTACCCCATTTAAACATGGGTTCAAAAGTACAGCTGGAGCTGTACTGGCTTTAGCTTTGGCTTACGGAAGAGATTGGGAAAAGAAGTAAACAGAAAACACAATCGCTCAATCTGCTGGGCCTGGAGACTGCAGCACACAAGGAACACAGACTTGTGCCCAGCAGGCCTGGAGGCTGAGGGAATCAGAACAAACTTTTGTCCTTATTATATTGCATAGGTTTCTTTTTTTTTTTTTTTTCCCCCATTGAATTTAAGAAATATTGCATCATTCCGGGAGGGAGGGGGTTACACAAAATTGCCTCTGCTCTTCCCTAGTGGTAATTCATCATGCTCACTGGACTTGTTCCAGACCCGAATTTGTCCATACTCATTTGGGAAATGCATGGTTTAGGAAAAATACATTTTCAAATATTTCGGCTTGTGTTGCAGATTCCCTAAATACTCTGAGATGTTTACAAAGCTTCCAGCACATTGGGCTTGTCCTCCCCCAGATAATGATATGTGGTGACAGTAATCCTTCTATCACACTCTAAGTGCTTGTTCCTGCTTCTGTTGAAGTCACCCAGATTGTGGGTTACTCGGAAGCATTTATTTTCTCTCCTCCTTCAGCATAATAGAGGCAGCAGATCTTTCCACCTGGGAGAAGAGATTTTGCTAGAGAGCAAATGCAGAAGCCCACTAAATTTGCTGCGGTGTCTTTCTGGATAAGTGGGAATAGATACACTCGGATGCTTCAAATGCTAGAGAGAGGCTGCACCTACCAGAAGAGACTCGTGGTGATCGTGGCCTGAAGCCCAGAAGCTTTTGGGATCAGACACCCTGTAATCCACAGGCCAAGCTCAGGCTGCCAGCGTGGCCCAGCTCCTCTTCCAGCAGGCATCAGCGGGGCCGTCCTAGGGCTTGCCCCCATGGGAGAGTGGGCTGTGGGGCTGCAGGGCCAGCACCAAGGTGGGCTTCAGCAGGCAGATGATGCGAACAGCAGAGGACATGACCTCAAGCACGTCCATGGTGTTGCGTGGCAACATACCCTAGCCCTTCAGTCCGTGAATGGAGTTTCTTGTTTGGGCAAGACCCATTGCACTCTCACCCTTCTCAGATTTGGACAATCCTTTGTGGTTTACCAAGACCCAGGGAAAATGGGTACACCCAGAGGCCCCTGGAGATACCAAGGCAGGCAGATGCATTTGGCCCCCTGCCACACTTTCTGTGAGAGGCTTGACTGCAAAGTAGATCCAGCATCGCTCTTCTCCAAGTATGATTTCCTTGGCACTTGTTTAGTGCATAAAAATCCACAATCAACACTGCCATGTAGGACAGGACTAAGATCTGCGTGTTTGGATTGAATAGAAAGAAAAATGGAGTCGACAGTTCTAAGGACCCATCACCATAGTATCAAACCACTATTTACTAAACTTCTTTGTGAAGAACTTTCCACAGGCTCTTTCCTTCAGTTTCGGTTAAACTCAACATAGTCACTGCTCTGGATTTAAACTCTACTCTGAAAGGCCTGTAATCTAAACATGGAAACATTTAAGTCATGCGCTAAAACAAGAAAATGAAGCTGTACAGTGTGATCTGGTGCCATGTGAGGACCCCTGGGGTGGTCCTGGTGGAGCTGCAACAGCCCCATTTCATAGAGCAGCACCC
>KZ507823.1:19155-42184 GCA_002844005.1 Limosa lapponica baueri
GGGGATATGGAGGCTGTAAATTGAGAGGCTGATGTTCAAATCCAGCAGATCAGCATAAAGCCCTCAGGATATTATTCTTGCTGCAATTACAAGTAACAGCTATCAGGGAAAGAAAGGGTAGGAGACTGCCATGTAGTGAATAGAACTGTTTCTCTTCAGTTGTTTGTGTGAATATTGCAGACGAGGATAAATAGTTGTTACTGTAAAGCTCTCAGTGACAAATTGATCCCCATCTGTGTCTCTAGCAGTCCTCTGGCTTTTCCTTATGGGAGGCAGTGGTGGGTTACCAGTGTGGTCATTTTAAGCTTGGTAAGAAAAAAAAAGACCCTGATTTAAGAGTCTCCTTGTGTGACCTTTGCTTATATTCATAAGTGCTTCTCACACAAACAGCCCTAGTGATGCTGATGCTAATAGGTAGATGGTAGAGGCGATTTCCCTGTGACTGTTAGAGACTGGAGACGAGGAACAAAAGCTCCTTTCTGAGAGCTGCCCATCCATCTCCAATGCTCTGACTCACTTCACCTCATGTGGGACTGACTGCTTAGAAAAAACAACACTGCCATCTTTTTACCACGTTTATAGGATCACAGCCTTAGGATACACAAAGCATTACTCACTTCAGCTGATTCCATTAACGCTGAAGACACAGGCTTGTACTTACTCTCTACGAGCTGTAGAAAAGGCTTCTGTGTGAGAGGATTATGGCTACAGTTCAGATGCTCAACATTTCCTGGTAGAAATATTTCACGATGAAGCAATAGCATCATTAAGAGCTTGCAATGCATCGGCATCTGCTTTATTTCTTCTGTTAGAGTCACCTGAATTTTGTGTGTGTGTGCGCGTAAGGCTATGAAGAAACTCAAAACCAATTGTTGCTGTTCCGCATTTTTATGAAACTAGTTTCTTAGGAAATAGAGAAAAAAATCTCAGGCTCAGTTGTACAGCATGAGCTATCAATGCAATACCGTGTCAATGCAAGTTGAACGCGGAGCAGATTTCTGGTCACCAACACGTGCCTCTCTGAGCTTGCTTGTAGGCAAACACAAATTCAGCCTGGCATAAATTATATGAACTGCGTTATCTTGCATCAAAACATTTTCCCAGTTCTGTGTGTTTCCAAATACACTTAATTTATGCATTTCTGAGTATATAATACGTGTTGCTCACAGCTAGGGCAGGTGTAGCAGCTTTTCTCCTGTTTAAATCAGAGACAATCTTGGATATTTCAATGGACAGAAAAGACACTTCTCCAGGTGGTGCCAGGTGTGAAAAACAAGCAGTTTGACAAGTCCACACAAGGCATCCAACACAAGCCCTTCAAATTACAAATTCTTTTATTGCAGGAGGTGTACTCTCCCTTTCCAGTGACCTTGCTATCCTAAGCGGGTTCTTATGACATCACCTTAATGCTGTGGCTTAAAAACAGCTTAATTAATTTAGTGTCTATGCATTGCTGTCTGCTGCCATTGTAACCTTCACATAAATAAAAAGAAGATAAGGCACCCAGCTGCCTCTCATGCAGAGCCCTTTGAGTCCTGGACATAGCCCACCAGCTGCTCCGGGGGCACCGCTGAGGAACATGAAGTCCATCCCCGAGGAACCGTCCCCAGCAGACCACAGTGGAGCACCAGAGTTCTGTGCAGGTCACTCGTTTCTTCCATTACTTAATTCCACATTGCCATTGACATGAGGATTGCCATGCATTTTAGAACAGTTGGGATTTTAACTCCGTCTGCAAAGTAATTAATTTTCCTTAAGTGTGATGATGGCTCGGTGCTAAGTAGTAAGTAGACAGGGTTACTGCAGTGATGTTTTCTGTGATCTGGATATGAAATGGTAAGATAGCATCTGTTTCTGTATTGCCTGAATTTAAATGCCATACTACAGTAAGAAAAATCATTCTGACTCAGTGCTGAGCTCTGAAGATCTCATAGACTTCTTTATTTTTAAGTATTATCCGTTCATGGTAAATGTTTAGTGTGAGTTTAGAACAGAAAATAGCTTTCCTTTTCCTTCAGCACAGTCTGGAAAGTAAACAGGCGGCAGTAAAAAAAGGACTACAAATCTAAAGCAAACTATAATGCCATTAATGGTTTAAGTTTCTTTAATGAGAAAGGATTTGTTGCTTGTTAGCCTGAGATTATACATAACTGTACTTTCAGTCAGTAAGGAAAAAACCAAGCAATCAAAACAACTGCTTTTAAATATATTTCCTTTTCCTAAGCACTAGACTTGTAGATCTTTTTATGTTACTCATTAGCTAACAAAAGTAATCCCCATCCTGAGATCTAGCCAAGAAAATCCAGGATTGGAATTCATGCAGAGACTAATCTATGTAGATTAAATAGCTGTATTGTCTTTTCCCCTGCATTGTACAGCTCGGCAGCACACCCCAAAACCAGATTTAAGAGAGATGAATGTGTTGCATTTCTCCCCAGCCCCAGAAACACCAGCTCTCCCGTACCAGGGTGCAGGGACTGCTGTTTGCGTGTGGCGGTGACTGTGGGATGCAGATGTTGTCAGCGATTGCTGTAGGATGCCAATGCCCTCAGCAGTCCTTCCCTTCACAGCGCTCCATCCCACAAAGCAGCCCGAGTCCAGCAATTGGCATCACGGCACCGCACGGATTTCTCTGAATTATGCCGGTCCTGGGCTCTGCGCAGCCAGAACAGGTTCAAAAACCCTTCTGACAGCCCCATCGCTGTAATACATAGCTTGTGACTCATTAACTGTGAGCAGCTGAGACAGCCCAGGTAGAAAGATGCTTTTGGATCTGGCGCTGCTTTGTTCAGAAACAGCTTTACAAAAGGGTTATGCCTGCTTTTGTGGAATAGGCTCATGCATGCTGCTGATGGAGGAGATCCGTTAAGGAGCCAAGGCACCTCATCCTGGCACAAGGCAGGCGTAGGGCTGTGTCAGACATCCAGGAGCTACTGAAAGACAGAAGTACAGTGAGATCTCTGAAGCTGTCCAAAACTTTCCGTCTGAGAGGTTGAATGCCAGGTCTTATGGAAGAGCAGATATTTTTCCTTTCTAACAAAAATCTTTGAGAAGATCCTAGGTCATATATTGCCCACAGTCTATAACAGATTGAGTGAGGAATCCATCCTCATGGACTCTTCTTTGTTCAAAATACAGAGATAAAACATCTAGATGTGGATAAATGATACTACTTTTAACCAAACATTGCCCAGCATGTGTGGGAAGGGAACTTCCAGAGTGCTGGGAACCTGGGGGAGGTGGGGATGGTGGCTTTTGGTGGGTACCATGAAGCTGTGCAGGGAACAGTCATACTGGGTTGCCTCTTGCACATGTTCTGGTATTGACACTGAGCCATGTGTGCACCCGGGCACTTCTCTGGCTTTTACTGCACACTGATCTTCTCCCCCTGGCCATGTCATCCTCAAGATGTTTTTCCATCTCCTTTAATCAGATTAACCAGCTGCTCATGCTCCCAGGATACTGATTCTGTGGGATGTACCTCGGTCTGTCTCGCCTTCATATTTAACCCTTTAAGCACAGCAGCGTGCTCAGAGCAAGGGGACTGTGTCTGGCTTGACCTGCTAGGGCACCAATATTCTGTTTTCTGTGAGAGGGGCCCTTTTAGTCCCCTTGGACATGCAGAGCTGCACCTGTGTTCCCTCCAAAATGGGGCTTGAGGTGGTACTTTTCATGGGGAGATGGCACCTGTACCATCTGCTTCGGACCGGTATCATCTTCCAAAACATTTTAAGGGATGCTTGCTGGTAGAAATGAAGTTCTTTACATTCCTTGGGGTGTCACTGAATACTGTGAGATGGTAGCAAGTGACTGAGATGGTACCTCTGAAGAGGGCAAGCTGCCACCACAGCTGGGGCTCTCGCTTCTTAGCAAGGACATGGTGAGGAGTTAATTTGCTGCTAATTTGGTGTAAATATGAAGTAAAATGGAAATGTGAAAATGACCACGACGATTTCACATACTTACTCGGAGTCTGTTCTCTTACTCTGAGTGTAAGATGACATATCTCCGGTGATAGAAGCCAAGTTTTTCACTTGTGTCCACAATCCATATATAGCACTAAATGTGTCTGCAATCCAATGAATAAATGTTTCCATTATTGTGTTTGCAGTCTGGAAAAAAGAACCCAGTATACCTCTGAATAGCATCAAATATATCCAAACTAGAACATAAAGGGTTTTCCATAAATACATGCATTTCGGGATGCCTGTTACTCTGTTCTTAAAACAGAACCAGAGCTAATTGATAATAAAATCAGCAGTCACTGTACCAATCAGATGATCAGCAGTTAATACAGTGTTTACAGGACAAAGTCTGGGCTTCCCTGTGCTCCACAGCGCCCAGAAGCAGTTGCCATCACTACTTTTCTTACTGTTATTCTCCAAGATCTTTCAGCTTTACTGCAGCTGGACTTGTGAAGCAGTAATTAGTATGAATATGCATATATCATCCTTCATAAATTATTTCTGACTCATATGTTTTAAGTAGGGAAATAAAGAAATATGAACTAGGCTGTATGAACTTAGGCTGCAATTGTTTGTGGGGAGTTATTTTTTATTAAATAACCTGTATTTGAATGTCAGGTATTTTTAGTGTGGTATTAACTACAGCACTAAAGGGTTTATTTTTTTCCCTCTTAACACTAAATACCATTGTTAATATAAATTTATTTGCATGGAGCTAATATCTGTGATGCTGTGTTGGTTGCTGTATTGTTTCTACAACAAACGTTGGCTGCAGAAGATCAGATAAGGTAGCTGCACCCAGCTCCTACCCAGGTCATATCAGAGCTGAAAGCAGGAACTGATTTCCATTTACTGCACTTGTTTTGCATAGGTTTTGCACAGTTTTACATGTACTGCCTGGTTTTTCGTAGCTTTGCACTTGCAGCACTGTGCTGCAGGCATATTGCACATTAGAAAGGCTGGATAAACGGTGACATGGCCACTACCCATTTGCCCTAATCATTAATGACAAAGCTGGTCTGTTTTTTAAAAGGAAAACTAGTATTAAACTAGCTAGTCTACTGAAATACTATAGTCAGAATTTTCTTTTTGCCTAGAAATTGTAATGTTCAATTTAATAGCCCTTTATGAAAAAAGTATATTTTCATAATTTCTTCCTCTAATAATCACTGAATACAGTTGTCAGAAACCAACAGTCAGAGAGAAACACTTTCATTTTCCAGTCTGAAAGGCCTTCTGGAAACATAAGCTTGTGTTGAGGCATTTTTCAGAATATTTCTTTAGATCCATCTGTCAAAGGAAGCTATTAAAATGGATGTTCTTTTATGTTTTTATATATCATGGACCTAATATGACAGCTTTTTCTTAAGCGCATCTCCTGTTGTTTTCATTGCCCTTCTAAAACATAGATGATAGTATGTAGGAACACTCCCTGGTATATTTATTTACTATTTTTGGCTGATGAAATTTCCACATCACAATTTCTAGGCTTAGGAGCATCGGCATTTAGAAGTACCTACTCCTAAGTGCTGACATAGCATCGGCATTGACTCAGAAACATGTCCATCCCACTCTGTCTTCTATACTCAGCTCACCCTGCCAAAATTCAATTTTCTTTCATATTCTGATTAGGTGCTTACTCCATGTCTTTTTTTAGCATCCTTTGTTCATAGCTGGGCTCAACAGTGTGCCATTACCTTCCTCAAAAGTGCTCAGACCAATGGGTTGGGGAGGAAGCAGGAAAGCCCTGCCCCAAAAAGCCTTGCTTCCCTCCCGTAGGACAAGGGAGCGTCACGACATCGTCCCTCCTGATGGGGCTGTACTATCGGCCTGAGCATGTCACCTCGTTTGAACTCCTACATTATATAAAATGAGGAAAGAGGTTTTAATTTGTCCAAGAACATCCTTATGAAAGAAGTTTTAAGTTATTTCACCAATTATGAAATCTCAGCCATGAAACTCTTACTAAGGCAGAACTACTGATGGAAAGATCCCTATTAGAGCTAGAATATTTTTTCTCCTAATAATAATGAAAACCTCACTACATATTATTGCATTTTGAATGAGGGCTTCCATGCAGTAGGGCTTTAATGATCTCACTGTTGCCAAGTTTTTCTTTCAAAATCCCAGTGGAACGTTTTTACCAGGCCTATTAGGTAATGCACACAACTTTTGGGCACAAATTCTCGATCTCTTATTCAACGTCCTCACACTAGTCCTTGCCAATGACACAGATGTTCTTTTTCCATAAATTCCATCAACCGTGGCCTGCAAGCCATAGTTTTCGTTCATACATCTCTGCTTTGTATGCATTTGTTATAGCTGGTCATTACTCTGTAACAAAAAAACCTTCTACCTAATTTAACTGCTGTTTAAAATAAAATTTCTGAGACAAACAGAAGAAAGATCATTTTCTGCCGTGGGCCAGTTTTGATCCTTTTGTAAGCATTAGGAACACCTTCAGTATTTAAGATGGGAAATTTTGTATCATCCCAACCAATGAATAAGGAAATGGTTTTTTTCCAAATCTCAGAACATGTCAATTATACAGATTTTGCAATACTTCCTTCCCATAGACTTATTTCTAATAGGATATTACACTTTTTGCCAGATCAAAAGTAGAAGTTTTAAAATTTATGAATCTTTCAAGTGCTACTTTCCATAGGACATTAACCACCTCTTATTTTCCAAAGGTTTGAAGATCCCAGGGCCATAATAAATACATTTGACTCCAAATTAGTTTCGTGGAAGTCTTGCCCTAAGAAAAGACTAAAACCTCATCAGTGACTGAAACCTGGGCTGACTCTCCAATCCTCAAATAAATGATTGAAGTAGAGCATCTTAGTTGAGATGGGAGCCTGAGGGCACATCAGAGCTGCTATCACGATTTAAGGCTCCTGCTGTGAATCCTCTGCCAAGGAATAGCCAATTCATCTATTTTAGTGGATCCTTTGGTCATTGCTGTTCTATTGCCTTTCTTTCAGTATTGTTTAAGAAACAGTCCTGTACTAACCAGAAGATTAATGACATCACCTAATTGGTTTTGCTATCCTTAGAGATGATGGGCCAAATTAATCCCTGTTAGAGCTCCATTAATCTTTATGGATTTACACCCAAGATTAATTTGTCCCCATGATACTAATCACTTGCTGTGTGGTCTGTGGAAAATCACTTAACTTTGCATGTTGGTTTTCCATCCCAGCTGGAAAATGGGGACCATAACTTTGAGTTCAGTGAAGACAAATGCTCCAAAACCCCCTAGGATTGGTTAAGACACTTTTTAATAAAATGCACATTTTATTTCTGAATATTAGTTTCAGTTTGCACTTATTTCTTCCCTTCTTAGTGAAGCTTGGATAGAAATATTTCCCTATGGGGGTATGGATGTGCCTGGTATTTATACCCAGTAAGGACTTGGCACTGTAGACGTTGGTGGGAATTTATGTGCTGATTATCCCAGGCCCGGGGCTTCACACTTCAGGTTTTACACAAGTCACACGCATACACCCAGAGGCAGAATTTGGCCTTTCCCATTTCTGCTTCATTTAGGCCAATTTCTACAGCTGTTCCCCATGAGAATCTCACTGAAGATAGCAGGAATTTTGCTTAAGCAAGGATTACAGGATTAATCCCTCTATCTCCAGTCATGTTTATTTTGGCAGTCATTTAGATTGGAGATCTCCGGAGCTCCCTAGCTCAGGTTCTCTCCGTTCTGCTCGCAGATAGGCATCTAAACACGCCTCTCATGGATTAAAGTAGCAATTGCATTTACCAAGAGGCTTCTATATTTGCAGAAAAATGTTCTGGTAATGCCACCAATTAGATAAAACTGGGACTTCACGCAGATAATAGAAAAGAATCTGCTGATAAGAAATGCAGCAATTTATTTTAGCAGGGACCCACGCTAGAGGTGAATAACAAGCAATCCATCAGTTAGTTGACGAAAAGTATGTTTGAGTTTTACAGCTCATTCCCTTTTAATAAACCCAGGCACTATTACTCAACCAGAAAATATATATGTTGAAATCTATTCTTCTCTATTTATGCATATTTAATGCCTTCAATTGCCTACATTAGCAAATACATGTATAATAAAGAAGTTAAAGGATCAGTCGTTGTAGTATTTTCTAGTAGGAAACTATACAACGAGATTTAATGATCTTTGCAAAAAAGAAGGTGCAGTGTGTTCAGTAAAGAAATAATTACAGCCTTTTGACATTTATTTGGTGCAGCTTCTTTGAGCAATTTACAAATTGCTATGTAAGAGCAAGTATTTTTCAGCTATTCATTTTATTTTACAGCCAGTATTTCATCTTAATTCTAGATATAGAAAAACTGTTTTACCTACTCACTGGAATTCCAATGGACATGCTAAATATGCACTGAAATCATCGTCAATTATTTATTTGACTTGGCAAGGAAAAATATTTTTAAAGTTTAATGAAGCCAGCAGTGATACACAGTTTCATGTTGCTGAGCAACAATACTGGTGGCCAGTATTTTTAAGGTAAAAGAAGAGAGTATAATCATGTTGATGCCTCAGGGCTCTGCTGTACCTCCCATAGTAAAGCTCGGGGGAGCAGGATCAAAGGGCGCAGCGGACTGCTTCAGCTCACTGAATTTCTCATGAAGAAGCAGCAGCTTGCAGGTCAGGAGGGAAGCTTGGGGACAGCCCTCAAACTCCACAGGTCCCAGAAACCCACAGGGAAGGAAGCTCTCGCCTCCTTCAGAGCAGAAACCATTGAAGAATTTGAGTGAATTGAAGGGGAAGCTTGAGAGGGATGTAGAGAAAAAAAAAAAGAAAGATAGAGAAAGATAGAGTAGTTAATCTGGCGCTTCTCAGAGTTCAAGGATAAAGAGACCTCAAGCAAAGTAAAAGGCAGAACATAAATTTGATTAAAAGAAAAGCCTTTGCGCAATGCATAATCAATTTGGAGAACTCACTACGTCAGAGAACTGCTGAGGCCAAAAGCATAAAGGGTTCAGAGAATGACTGGTACTAATACAGGCCATGCAATCATCATTAGCTGCATGAGGCAGAATTTCATTTTTAACAAGGAATATATATGTATATAAATCTTCATGCTTTCTAGAACTAAATAGCAAAATTGGGGAGCAAATTCTCCTGAGGACAAGCGTGTTGTGTGGCACACTGAAGCCCGTCTGTTACTGGGCCAGGCAGAGCAAAGGTTTGGGTTAGCCTGGTAGTTCTTGTTCGTGTGATGTTCTGAGGGGATGTCTCCCTGTGGCATGGCTCTTGCCTTGGGCTATTTCCTTTGTATTTGGGCCAAATCCCAACTCAATTCAGCGAGAAAGGCAACTTCATACAGAGGCTGCCACAAGCCTCTGTGGCTTTGCAAGCGAAAGGAGAAGCCTTCCCTCTTGGAAAGGCCATGGAAGCCACGTGCCGATTTGACCGAGTCTGTCCAAATATGCCCCTTACTGATAAACCCAGCTCCAGCTGCACAGCGATCCCGTGGGGAAAGATGCAGGGCTGGAAGGAGCAGGGCAGAGCACCGCCATTTCCTTCGCCGCCAGCTTCTGTTTCCCCCTGATAATAGAGGGGCTGAAAATATGCAGTGCTGTGGCTCGTTGTTTATTAACCATGTTCCCCAATAAACACAGCGGTGCAAAGCAGCACCAGATTATCATCCCCGATTTGTGCATATTTTTGAAAAGTGTACTCTTTGCCCACTGGGAGTTATGTTTTTGAACATTCCTTTTTCTGTACTCTCTGAGTCATATTCCCATCATTCCTATACCTCACAATATTTTCCCATCGCCATAGTGACTGCCTGTGAGGAAGGCACAGCCGAGTAACTTCAGACTGAACCCAAACTGCCTACCAGACTGGACCTCTGTTTGAGTTTGGCTTACATCAATCAGGTGGTATGAACCGAACAGTGCTTGTTATTTTTAAGATAATCATAGTTCCTTTCTGACACAGAGATGATATTGTCACCTGTCTGATCTACAAATCCTCCCACTAAATCATCCCAGTTGGTCTGATCCTAAACCTTCCGAGTCGGTCTGACTCCCTAAGCAGGCAGTGAGTCCACATTGGAATTCTCATAGAGCAGCTAAATGAATTGAATTGCAATAGTAAAGTATGTGTTGCTCATTTGTGTTTGTGTGTGCCCCCACAACCTCCTCCTTCAGCTGAATTCCTTAAACTTAGAAAGAGTTTGGACCAAATCCGTGTCTCTGAACACCTCCCTCTGTTGGACACAGATCCAAATGTCACAGCTTTCTCAAATGTCACACTATTACACCTAAGCAGAATGGCAAAACTGAGTTTCCTAAGTGTGAAGATATAATTTTAAACTTTGTGGTTTAGGTTCTGGAGTGTATAAAAGATTAATACATTTTATGAATTTAAATGTGGATCTTAGATAATGTAAAAGTCAAATTTCTCTTGTAGAAACTACTTTTGTTCACACTCGGGAGGGCAGGTCCAGGAAATAGATAGTCAAGCCTTCAAGGTTAATGATAATTTTCAATGCCTTTTTAGGAGATTGTGCTGCTAAGAAGTAAATCATATTAGATTATCATTCTTTTATGAGGGAAAGGGAGGACGGTTTGTACAGAATGCCTTTATGTGGAGGTGCCTGTGAATGCAGAGAAAAGAGGCATAAATGCTGTTCAGCTTATACAAGGGAATAATATAAACACACCCAAACATTAGATTCTGTCCCTAGCAGCACTTTGTGATATAAAGACAAATACAGGCTGAGCTCGCTTTAAAATATTTTCGGATGTGCTAATTACAGATACTCAGGAGCATCAAACCCAGAGGGAGGGCTCCTTTCTGTGGGTGTATGTGTTTTGGTTTCAGGTGTATGTAATTGCTAAACAGCAATTAGGTGTTTTTAACTGAAAGCAAATACTGCAGTTAGTGTGAATAGCCTTTTTTACTTCATCATCTCGTCCATATGAGCATTATAGGAGTGGATCCAAAAAAGGGAACAGAATAGAAAAATGAAATCCCAGACATCCCACGTATTATTTTGGAAGCGGACAGTGAGGATACCACAGTCCTACTGCCTGCGCAGGCTTTCAGCATTTCACTATTGCAACAGTGATGGTGACTTTTTGCCAAGTTTTGGCTCTGCTTTGTATCTTCTCGTAAGAGGGAAAGGGCCGTTAGCTCATTTTCTAACGGCCTGACACACACCAGTGACCGTGAGAAGAAAGCCTGATTCTCCATCACTAGCCCCCAGAATAGGAGCACCGTACACGAGTGCTCAGAAAAGTGACTTCATTTTTTTGTGTATCATCAACTTTACTTTCTCGTAAAATTAACTAAACTGGTTTTTTCACTAGCTGCTCTTGGGGGTGATAGGAATATATTGCCAATGACTTAAGTGGTGGCAAGATTTGATCTCAGAACAGAAAAATGGAGCAATGCCCTAATTTATATTACTCCAGCTTGACAGCAACTGAGAGAGATTTTGTAAGTAAGATGGGATTATTTGAGGCCCTCCAGCCAATTACGTGTGAACCTCAGGTGAGAAGAACAACAGCAAAACACCCATGGAAGTGGGCCTGCAGCTACTTTCCCCCAAAAGCTTCATGGGCTGGACAATAACTCGGTGAGGTGGATCTCAGGAAACCTAGACTGGAAAAGACCTTGAGAATTGATCTAGTCAATCTCACCCAAGGCAGGACCAGCTATATCATATCAAACAGGACATATATTTGTCTATAATGATGTTAGAGACGTTCCATGGATACTCTGTAACTTCCCCAGGCAACTTATCCCAGTGGGGATAAGTTTTCTTTTACTTTACTGGAATAAGTCCTGAAAGTTGGAAGGATTATTTGCTCTAACGTCTAACCTGAATGAGAATCTTTCTTGATGCAATTTAAACACCATTTAAACTGGACTTAATGCTCCAGCTGAGGCGTTATCGATGCTGAATAGGGTGGAAGGATTTCTTCATACATTTTCAGGGTTATTTATCCATCCCAGTATGCTGCCTGCCTTTTCCACTCTGCATAACAAAGCTGACTCGATGTTTGGTTTGTGGTCTACCCTTGGTCGAGCTCTTTCCCAAGCAGTTATTAACCACCTTCCAGCAGGTAATTCCTGTCTAAATGTAGTCCTTTGTACTGGTCCATAGTACATTTTATCTTGCAGATAGTTCCTTCAAGCTGCTAAGACCTTATTTTTTTTTATTTTTAGTGTGCCTATTGACTAGCACACTTGCAGAGCTCCCAAGCCATGACCTGCACATTTACTAAGTATGTCTTCTGCTCCCCTTTTCAGCCACTAACAAAAATAGGGACTATAATGGGACTAAGGACAAAACCATGCAGAATCGTTATGTCAATCATCCTTTCATTTTGAGTCTCTTTTTAGGTATAATTACCTGAACAGTCTTACACCTGTTCTAACAGGTGCAGCAGGGTCAGCAAGGCTGCACTTCCTTGTTTGCTCATGAGAATGTCATGAGTGTGCAATGAGCCTTCCTGAAGCTGAGTTACATGACACCAACTGCCTCTCCCCTCTCCACGGCACAATACAGGCATAGAAAGGGCTAGACTGGTTTGACAGACTTTGTTCTTACAGCTAAAGCTGAATGCTACCCACTTCCCCTTTATCTTCTAGGCACTTACAAATGCTTTGTTTAAGAAATCCTAGATTTTGGGGCAGGAATTGAATTTAGCCAGACTGATCAATGAACTCCTATCTCCTTCTCTTTTCCCCCTTTTAAAGACAGGCACCATGCTTTCCTATTTCTGATCCTCTGACACCCTGTACATCTCGTCACTCAGAGTGACTGCCCGTCCTGGGATCAGTCTGCACTTTAAGCATCATAGGACAAAGTTAACAAGCCTAGCTAATTTGAAAAAAAGTTATCTGAATACAGCGCATCCATGAGATGAATCAAACTGCAGAACTAATTGACCCTAGTAACAATCATCTATTTGCTAGGTTAATTTTCGGCTGCGTCAGTTCCCCCACCCAGATCCCCGCAGGCCCCTACGAATCGCTGCGGCAGCGGGATGCAGGAGGGCAGCGACGAGGAGGGGACAGTGTGGAGCAGGGAGGGTGTAACGACATTTTTCAGCCACAGCATTGGCTTAACCTGTCTGTTGAAATGCAAATTTAATGAAGACAGATACAGAAAAGTCATTAATCACTTGTACCTTGTACTGGACCAGCACTCCCCTGGCCTTCTTCATATGCATTTGTAGAAAGACATCTCGTTACCTCACTGTCCCTGGCTTGTGACTTTGTCTTTCTGATTGTACCTCAACCTACTTTTGCCATTCATCTACACTTACCCTGAATAGTTCAATCCCTTTCCATACACTTTCTTCTGGTCAGGTCAGAAAGAGGCTTGTGATGAAGCCAGGGACTTTATTACTACATTTCCTCTCCTTCCTCTACACTGGAGTAACTTGAGTTTCTGCGCTCCAAGGGAAAACATGCAGGGATGGAAAAACCCTGGGTTTCAGTCTTCATTTGCCATATTTCCTAATTTCATATGGAAGGAAATGGTGAATGAATGACAGAGCAAACACTCTTCGTCAGATGAATGGAAAAAGTACAAAAAGCTCAATCGTATCAAGAGTGTCCCCTAATCGTATTGTTTGAATACGATGTAACTCAGAGCAGGACATAGCCCATGGAGGACAAGAGCAAGAAAGAAAAGGACATTTTCTCTGCAGTCCTACAGCACTTCTGATCTGCTGGGCAAAGCTGAAAGTAAACAGATACTTTGCTCTGCTTCTGGTCTCTAATTGCATCATTTTCCACAAGTTCACATGTATGACAGATGAAAATCATGAGTCATATGTATTCTTTTCCAGCAAAAAGTATTATTTACTCCTTATTCTCGGATGGTCACCAAATGACATTTAAAAGAGTGAAGTTGGCAAAATGTCCCTTTGCACAGTCTGATACCGGTTTTCTTTAAAACATCTTACTGATATGAAATGAATGCCATCAACTTCTTTGAGATGCATTTTTTTTCTTAATTCCTCATATGACACTAAGTTGTATCAATACTGCTAAGCTTTTTTTCCCTTCTGAAATCATTGCTGCATAAGAAAATAGCTGCCATGTCTTGAAATAAAAGATATCATGAAGGAATGAGGAGATATTATACATATGTAAATATGAAAAATCCGGATCCAGAGTTTTGACTTCACCAAAAACCTGTTTAGTTGAATGAAGTCGCTGATGCGCATTAAGCTAGCTCCATTATTTGTAATTATTTCTGTATATAGCACCGTAGAGCTATATAACACTTTTTCTAACAAACAAAAAGTAACAAAAACAAGTCTTCAGCTGAAGCTGAGAGTGTTCTGCAAAGTTGCAGCAGATGAAGGCTCGACCCTTGGCCTGTTCTACCCATCCCTTCATCTAGGGGGACTCATTCACCCTCATGTGGGAATATTTGTCTGAAGGGATGGTTTGGGGAAAAGATGCAAAATTCTTCACTGCAAGATTTCTCAGACATCTGTAAAAAATACCACAAGCTGCTTATGGCCAAAACATTACTTAAACAGCTACTGATATGTAAAAGAGCTGTTTAAGAGGAAGAATGCGAAGGAAAAGGCAGCAAGCCCCTGCATGACAGGGCTATAGGCTGATGTTTAGAGCAAGATCCCAGCCTGGACTGCAGGGTGGTCACGCAGTGTCCCTTGGCAACCTCCAGCCCCTCATCAGCCAGTGCACGCTGCAGGGGTTTTATGTTCTCAATTCTTTCGTTCATGGCTGCATCTGCTTGTATAATTTATGGCACACAATACATATTTTTCTTTTGAGATTCATTCTATTCTTTATTCCAGCATTTATTCTGTTGGAAAGCAGTGGGATAAGGAGGGGTTATCGGGCATCAAAAAGTTGAAAAGAACCTGTCTTCTTGCCCTTTTATTTCCTTGAATTATCACTGCACTAATGGTGAAATCCTTTTAGTTTCCCTTCTTTCCCTTACCCATAGCTCTGATTTTCTCTTGCTTCTTTGAAAGCCTGAGAGAGAAACGTCAGGTGGTGAAATGCTTAAGAATTAAAGGACTGCATCAGGAAGCGTTTTTAAAATTAGGTGACTTGGTATCCGAAACAAATGCACGATTGTTCTTCATGCTTGGATGGCTGGCAGCCAGGCGGCAGGGCCTGGGCTATTTCTCAGGGCTTCATTCAGAGACTGTCATTATTGCCCCTATTACTTTTTCCTCTGTCCGGGACTCCCTTGAATGCCACCACCAAAGCAAAGAATGCCACGCATGGCTTCCCCTGAGGAGGATTAGTAATCCTACACCTTGCACTGGCTGGCAGAGGTGTTTTAAGAACAACTAGCATTCTTTCCCCAAAACCCAAATATTTTATTACTGTATAGACCTGATCCTGCAATTTAAACCCCAATGTCTATTTATGTACCTGGGCAATTCAGTGAAAGCTTCTTTGGTTCAACCCCTTACTTTGTTGCATTTTATTTCTTAAGTTTCAGATGTCAAAAGGAGATGAAAAGTGGAATTTATCTAAATTTCTGGGTACACTTGCTATGAATCTGCAGAAAGAAATTACTTTGACAAAAACCCATGAAACACAAAATTGCTTTGATCACACTGTGGGCCTTGAGTGATTGCACAGAACAGGACAAAAAAGTTTCTTCCAAGCCAAATTCTGTTCCAAAGTAAATAAAAAAGTTTAATTCAAAACAAAACTATAGTTACCCACAAAAATAAAAGCTACAGCCCATGCTGGAAATTAGTGTAAAGTAATGTTGAAAACTGTAGGAAAGGATTCTTCCCTATTGCTTTTTTCTCAAGCCAGCCAAGTTTAGATTAGCTGATGATTTAAGCGTTTTCTTCCACCCCCAGGTTGTGTCTTGGGATCTTGTACTGGGAAAGCAGAAATGGGCTGAGGCAGCAAAAGCTGTGGAGGGATGAAGATCTCATTGTAGGTGGTCTTGGGCTCTGGCAGATATCAAAGGACTCTGTGAGTGTAGTAGGCTGGACTTCCTGCATATCCCTTGTAGGTCATCCAGCCTTCCACCCTCTCACTCCTCCACCCGCTCGGGAAAAGCTCATGGAAATTCAATGAGTTTGAACCAGTGGATTTTCTATTGTCCCCCGCAGGAATAACCCACACTGTACAAATGGAATATTGTCTTCTTTCTCCCTCTACCTCTTTTAACAGGAGGTGGATAAGCAAAATATTAAGACAGGTTAGTTGAGGAGGTAAATGGGCATATGTGATGGCAGAAGTTAAGATTACAGGTAAACTCTGCAATGACTTTCACTGACTGGTTTAGTCATGCAAATTAGCTTTTCCAATAAACCCCTAACTAAAAGCAAACATAACATATAAAATCACTAAAGGAAATGCAGTATTTTTTCCAATTACCTCTCAAGACACTTGCCATAGTTCATTTTCCATATCTGGGCAAATTTCCAGTAACATAAATTACCAATTTTAGCTCTTATTGCAATTGTAGAATGTGCCATAAATGAGATTGGCTAGTCCCTTCTAACATTAATATATTGAGTGGATGTGGTGCTTCATCTTACACATACATTTTTATGTGTGCTTTATTATTTACATGGCTGACAGTAAATTTTCCTAGTACGCATCAGTTCCCAGGAGATGCCCTTAACTGTGCTGGATCCTGAAAACAGTGAAAAAGTGACATGGGAAGGTGGGAAATTATGAACACCAGGTCTGATAAGGCACAAGTTTCATCCACCATTCTAATGACCAAGGAATGTAAGAAGTAGTGTTGTGATACCTCCTGTTCACATGGGCTGTGGGTATCTGCTTGCAGAGCAGAGAGACTTCTTTCTCACAGTGTAGCTGATATACACCCTTTTCTACCCTGTTTTCTACTCCTGGGTTTTACACATTCTTGTAAATTGTTACAGTCAAATTAAAATTCTCAGTCTAGAAATTGAATAGAATGACTATTTTAGTACCACTTTGTTAAAAAAATGGCAGTTTTTGTGTACACCTTAAATGATCAATTCTCTGTGCTATTATTTAAATACCATTTAAAAAATATATATCTACATGATAGTTTGCTCTAGTCTTTTTCTTTTATAATATAATTCAGAAGGCACAGATTTATATTGTTGTGGCTTTGTATAAATCAGATATTAAATTTTAACAAAATATGAGTTAAATATATGCATAAAATAGATCTCTGGAATATTGTCATAGTAACATCTTTATAATCATAAGACAAAAACTAAAAAAAAAATATATCAGTGATCTCAGCCACGTGCAGGAAGAGTGTTGATGTGATGCTACCCACACAAAAACATCCCTTTCTCACACGTGCTGAAAGCATTTCTCAATACCTACGTACTTGGGGCTCCCTGAGGTTTCAGTGGCTGCAGAAAAGCTCCTTCTGCTGGGAGGGAATTCCCCATGGGCAGTGACACAGACCTGGAGGGATGACCCTCCTGTGCCCTGCTTGGTGAACTGGTGAACCTGTGCCAAAGCTGTTGTAGGGGGAACCAAGGAAGCAACTCTGCCAGGAAGTAGGATTTGTACCCCTGCACACAGAACACAAACAGCTCTGCTAGTGGAAGCTTTCAGCCTCCATTCAGGACTGAAGCCACCAAAAATAGGGCTGCAGAGCTGAGCTAGAAATTACAATTTTCAAGGAGTAATTTTGAAGAGCGGATGGATCGTTTCCTCCTGCGATGCCATCCATCATTGCCCCTCTTCACATCAATCTTTCAGAGTATTAATATCTCAGAAACACTGTTCCCGTCAGCACAGATTGCATAGAAGGTGGAAAGGAGTTGCATTCCTGAAGTGTATTTTGCTTCTCATCAGTTTGGTATCATGATGTTGTATCTGTGGGTGTAACAGGTCTGCAGTTGGCCGTTACATACACAGAAGTGCATTGAACCCAATTTTTTAGGGGACCTTACAAAAATAAGTGTATTTCTACTGCAGAAACTATGCTTGAAAACATTTAATAATAAACCATACAAGTAATACCTTCAGTGTTTGCAGGCAGGGTAGTGTAATGGTTAGTGCACTCAACTAGTAGTTATTCTGGTTCGATTCTGTCATTGACTTCCTGGTGTGACTTTGGCTGTGTCATGTTTTCCCTCTCATTTTCCAAACGAGTAAAATAAAGACAACATTTAATTCAGAAAGGTGGTGCAAGTCTGAAAGCACCACAGTTTGCTGAGCAGCCTCCCATCTTTGGGAATGGGAAGAGTCACAGATGTGCAAAGCATTATTCTTTTCATCTTCAAAGCCTTCTCTTTGTATTTACAAATTAATCAATCTGCAAAGCAATATTATTATTTTTTCCCTGGGCAGTATGCTTAAGAATATTCTTATTAATTACAGGGAAAAATCCACGATTCCAATATATGCCATCCAAAACAACATGATGTATACAGACATATTGCAACATATTTTCATTTGGATTGTAAAACATACACACCTTTGATGGTTTCATCCCACATTTGTTTCATTGTATTTTTAATGCGCTCAGACTGTGCTGGCATAATGGTGATCCTCCCCTTATGCCCCATCTTTCCCACATGCATGAAGCGTGCTTTGTAGTGACATTCATGAAGACCCCTGCTGTGGTTGAAACGCTGGAGTCCCGCTATTCAGAATGAACGATTATTCCAGCGGTTGAAGTGTTTTCACAAAGGAGACTGGGCGGCGAGGCACTTCTTCCTTTCCTACCCCGCAGTAGGAGAGGAAATCCTTATCTGAGCCTATGATAGGACCCTGCCAGTGAACCCCACTCTAACACCCAGAGATAGTCTAGCTGCGAGGAAAAGCCACCTCTGAAGAACGAAGACAATTTATTCACCGCATGAAATTCTCCTAAAAAACAAACAAACAAACAAAAAAAATTCTGCTGCTGCTCGCTGAAGAGAAAGGGCAAATTAAAAAAAAATAATAAATCTGGCTAACTCAGGATTTCAGCAGACTTTAGGTAGGGAGAAACACACGCGTGGTGCCTTGTGTTTTGGACTGTAGTCTGGGGCCAGGTACCAAGTGTTGCAGCGCTTCAGTTTTTTAATGGATGAAATCTATGACTCACAGAGGAAAAGCAAAACTTGAACAAACATGCGGTTTCAAACCTTCCAGGCTCGAGCAGAGACTGACTGCTGCATTAAGTAAGATTGCAAATGGTGAAATGGAGTGTTAAGGTCTTAAATCGAAGCACAGGGAGTTACAGAACTGAGCTCAGCTCCCTTTGATCACGCTGCAGTAAACGTGACCTATCGAATGACTGCTGAAAAGCTGGAGGGGCTCTTCAAAAGCTAGTCACGGTAAAATAGATGCTATAATTATATCCACTGATAAATTTTACTGAAACCAGCACATTTGCTGATGGTGCTAGATGCTTTGCCCGATGAAGTTTCCTCTAGTTACAAAATAGTTTCAGTGTGTGCAGCAGCCGTCCAAGCCTTCCCAATTTGTTCAGCAGAGATGCATTGCACCCACTGGAAAAAAAAAACCTTTCCAGCCTCCATGGTGAACTGAGCCTTCACCTCCTGTAAACTCCGCAAAGAAGGGCAGATGCCACTAGCTACTCCTGATGCCATTAGCAGCTCTGCACAGCAGGATTTGCCACTGTGAGATTCAAATCCCAACTTCTCTCCTTTACCAAGTGCCACCATCCCACTCCCCAAACAAGCCCACTGAAGTCAAGGGCATTCAGCACAGATCCGGGTGTCAGGTATGAAGGGCAGATGGTCCAAGCTGCCACCGAATGTTGAAAACAGCCTGACACCCTCAAATGACAGAGCCACAGAAATGACCCAGAAGGGAAAGTCCCTCTTCCAAAGTCCTTCTCCACCAGCCAGGTGAAACGTGCTTGCATAGGGCTTTTCTCTCAACGTTCTTTCTAGATTTATGTATAATCAGTGTCTGCTATTTTAGTGGATTTTAAGAGGATGCTGCAACTCAGTTTTCTTTGTTTCACATTGACATGGTGACTGGGAGAGCTCACTCCTGACTTGAGAGTATTGTTAGCTATAACATACTACATAATTCTAATACTGTTGAGAGTTAAGAGCTACAATACTTCTGATATGCACCTGCTGCAGGGTATTTCTTGCATTTATTAGTAAAGCAAAAGAAATAGAAATAAAAAGGAAAAGAAGTACATAAACCATCAACATTATTTGATCATAGCCTATTAGCAGGGAGTGAAAATAAGGTTTCTTTGTCCTAAAATTGGAGGATTAACTCCTTAACATTCAGCTAAGGGTGGGTAAAAGCTCTTTTGTTCCCACTTAGCAAATAGTCATTTGTATTACACTACTCGATGCAAATGAAAGGTAAATCATGAGTTACAAAATACAGCTTTCAAAAATGTAACATCAGACAGAGTTTCTGCCGCTGCCGGCAATAAGCGTGCACAAATGTACAGCGACAAATCCCCTCCAGATGCCTCAGCCCCACTGTATTGCTCAGGATGCCACATTCCCATCTACATAACTTCCCATTTTCCAATGCACTCGCTTGGGTCTGTACAAACGATTAAAGATGCAGTTTACTGACAAATGGACATTAAAAAGACGTGTTTTCCCTGTTTTCCTATACCAGCAGAATTCCCAGAGACACATCGGTGCATCCTTCAGATCCATTGTCCCATTGTTCCCACAGCCGGAGAGAATTCCTTTTTCATTTTGTGCCTTTTGGTGCAGTTTAGTGTAATAAGATTGTAACAGGTCTCGAAATCATTGCAATTAAATTATGAAACTGTTTTCCTTTTCTAACCCTTGCCCTCAGAATATAATGGCATCGTAACAGCTCCCGAGACTGGAGCTGAGATCATTTTCTGTCACATCACATCAGCGATTTGCAGTGCAGCGAGCTGATGGGCTTCACTGACACCTTCACAACTAATTCCAGTGGGTAATCTATTGTAAGGTTTTAGATATTGTATCTTCCTTTAACGATGTCGCATTCAGATCAGGTTTACATTCGAGTATCTAAGTGACTTGTAATTTCCGCTCTCCAAAACGGAGCCTCATTGCCCCTTTTTGTCCTTCCTTCTGCTTTGGCAGATGTCGTAGAAGTTATTGGGTGTTACCTCTCTTCTCTTTATAGCTCTCCCACTGATGGCACATGTTTTACTGCAGACATAATACCTCTAGATAGCACAGATTTCATAGATTTATTTGCCAAAACTCACACATCTGAAGGAGGTATAGCTTAAGCTAACATTGATGTCTTATGGCGAGCACACCACTTGTGCTGAAACTGTCTCTGGCTGGTGAAAAATCAGCATATTAAAACACTTCTCAACCTCAAAAAAAAAAACTTAAACACAGGAATAATGTTTTAAAATTAAGGAAATTTTTAATTAAAATTTGTATTAAAAATGAGCTTCATTTTTCTATTATTGTTGCTCATCGGCCAAAAATCCCATGCCTATATGTGTTTCTGTGTGCACAATTCTTTAGAACAATATGGCATCTCTGAAAAGTTTGATGGCTCATGAATGAAAAGGTCATGAGAAAACCTAAGGGCTCTGGGTTAATTTTAAAGATGAGAAAGAATCGTGGCTCATTTAAAACATTTAGAAAACCTATTGTCTTTAGTATTTTTGAAGTTATTCTCTCTTCCGTGCTGTTTAGGTTTTTTATAATTAAATTACCACAAATTTCTGTTATGTTATAGCCCACAGCTATAAACTGCAGTTGTTTTTGTCAGATACAGATACCATCAGGCTGGGTAAGTACTTGTGCTGGAGGTGACTTCAACTCCACCGATACTGGCACTGGCAATTCAGGAGGGAGCACTTTTCACTCCGCTGTAATATGGAACTGATATCTCTGCCTAATTTTATAGTATATTTTTATGTTAGCACTACCACGGTTTAGTGGTGGGTGAAAAGACTCATATATACGGAATCCATGCCTGTAAATGGATCCATATGATGGAACTGCCCTGCAAAAAGCTCCTGAAAGGACTGAGACCTGCAGACATGCTTTGTTAAGTGCTTTGGCATTTTTCAAGATGAAAGGTGCTCTAGATCTGCGATGTATTGTTTTTCTCATGTCCCTTTGAGGAGCATGAAAGAAAAATGCCTTTCAGTCAGTGGTCACTTCAACATCTGAGGGTGGCAGAGCACTGGAACCGGCTGCCCAGAAAGGTTGTGGAGTCTTCATCTCTGGAGATACTCAAAACCCGCATGGATGTGTTCTGGTCCAACCTGCTCTGTGTGACCCTGCTCTGGCCAAGGGGGGTTGGACTAGATGATCTCTGAAGGTCCCTTCCAACCCCTACCATTCTGTGATTCTGCGATCTCTAGCACAGAAGTCGGAGCACGTAAGGCTAATAATTTTAAGGACAATATCCATAAGGGTAATATCCGTAATATTCCATAAGAATAGTAATTTTACAGTATCACTAGCTGCCAGTTTTGTACCACTACCCTCATCTCACCGTGAATGGGCCTTATAAAAATATGAAAGAGTAAAATTATATGAAGATAAAATATATGAAAGAGTGGAATTATTTTAGTATTCTATATCGGAAAAGCGTATCAGTCTTCAAACTAGATAGTCAAAACAGTATAAAGTGGCATGACAGAGTACAGTGCGTGTATTTTTTTGCTGTTGTTATTGTAGGCGGGTGTCAGTTACAGCAGGATGCTGACAGCTCTGCTCCCGCAGCCAGACCCCCCGGCCCTGAAACCAGTGGCGGACACAAGGCGCAATGACAGCCGCTCCGGTGGCAGCGGCAGGAGGACACACCAGCAGTGCCACCGCGGTCGGTGGGATGCTGCGGCTGACAGGCTGCCCCGCCGGCCGCTGCCGAACTCCCGCCCTGAAACCAGTGGCGGACACAAGGCGCAATGACAGCCGCTCCGGTGGCAGCGGCAGGAGGACACACCAGCAGTGCCACCGCGGTCGGGGGGATGCTGCGGCTGACAGGCTGCCCCGCCGGCCGCTGCCGAACTCCCGCCGTGGATCCACAGGCGTTCCCATCGGGACACCCCGTCCCGCCGGCTCCGCCGGCCGCAGGGGGAACCGGGGCTCGCCCCTCTTCCAGACCGGGGCCGGGTTTCGGCGGCTCAGGGGGAGCCTGGCCCGGGGGCGGGGGCTCGGCG
>KZ507824.1:14409-24823 GCA_002844005.1 Limosa lapponica baueri
AAAAAAAAAAAAACAAACCTGCTGAAATACCTTAAAATTATGTTCTGGACTGGGTATTTAATGGTCAGAGAAGGTACATGAGAAACAAACTCCTTGAATTTAGCTTGAAAATAAGCTAACTGATGACGGCTTACAAATTTCCGGGCAGAACTAAACATGGCATGTGTTTTTCTTTGAAGGATATAAAAAAATTAGCATGAGCTGATGATTTTGCAGAGTGGTTTCTTTTATGCAGAGAAAATTGTTTTCATCCTAATCTTGGCATTGGCTCCTGTCCTGTGTTGCTTTTGTTTCTTGGGCTGCCATGGAAATGTCCCCCTTTCCCCCCAGGCCTCTCCACGCGCCTCTTCACCGGCTCTGTTGCCCGTCAGACCCTTTTTTGAACTAATTTAATTAATTAACCCAGTGCAAGTGTTCTTCTGAGTTAATAATCTACTGGGTTAACGAATTAAATCAGCTCATGGAAGGAGGCTAGGGAGCACCAGAGCTCTGCTCCAAGGTAAAGGCTGGAGGTGAAAGAGGAGGAGGAGGAGGAGGAAGGTGGCTCCTCCATGGTGGGTATGGTGGCAGTGAGGGCTCTCTTTGGCTCTCTGTGGTGCTTTCTTTGGTGTTGGTTTTTGCTGGGTGAGTGAACTGAACTGGTCTCTGTGGCTGCACAGCAGCCACAGCCAACATGAGGAATGTGCCAGGAGCCATGCTGGGGTTGGAGGAGTTGGGACCCTTTCGCGCCACAGCAACGGTGACACCAGGTTAACTGTAAAAAGAAATCACAGTTATTTTATTGTTGAGGCATGAGCTGGGCTGAATCTTTACGTCTCTTGTCAGCAGAGCAAACCAGCAGACTGGGGAGAGTTTGATGGGGAAGGTCTAGACTGCTGGGGTTGGAGGAGTTGGGACCCTTTCGCACCACAGCAACGGTGACACCAGGTTAACTGTAAAATGAAATCACAGTTATTTTATTATTGAGGCATGAGCTGGGCTGAATCTTTATGTCTCTTGTCAGCAGAGCAAACCAGCAGACTGGGGAGAGTTTGATGGGGAAGGTCTAGACTGCTGTCCCTATGGGTGACCTTGGTCATCAGCTGGGGAGCTGGTGACAGCTCGTCAGGGTCTCTGTGAACCAAGGAGCAAATTTGTCTTGGTCAAAGGTGGGAAATCAAAGGATTCTTAGCTGATTCTGGGCCTTAGGGGAAAGGTCCTAGGGCTCTCCAACCTCCTGCTTGCACCCACCGGCCATCTCCTTGCACAAGCCTGTTGTCCTGCTGTAACATACAGCTCCTTGCTTCATCGGAGAAACCAAGAAGTAATTAGAAAAACGGACTAAACTGTCCTTGTCCTCATCAGGATTTTCACAGACCTTAGCTGGGGAACAGCATGGAGAACCTCCTGCTGCCTCAGCTCCGCTGTTGTCCCCAGGGCCACCAAGGGACGGCAGCCCAGGTCCTGCCCAGTCTCCAGTGTTTGTTTGCTGGTGGGCTTGGGATGTTGCCTTAAATATACATGGTGGAGCCAACGTTGGAGCGCTCCCATGGGCTGACAAAGTGGCTGCCGGCCAAGATGGGGCTCACCAACATCTGCAGCTCCTCCAAGGGTGGGAAGGTGCCTTCAAAGTCCCACCCCACTGCTTCCAGTGAGGACAGACGGACCGGATAGTGGCCAGTTTGTGGCCCTGTGTCCCCAGAGCATGGGGGGAGCCCTGTGGTAGTGGGCAATGCTCAGCTTCTCCCCACCCCAACGGGCAGGGTCTCCTGCCGGGGGTTGTTTCGGTGCGGGGGCTCTGGGGGGGGCCGCAGTGATGCATTCCAGCTGAAACTTGTAAGGCAGAGGTATTTTAAGTATATTGGCTTAAGGAAAATGGTTGTGAGCTTTGCTGGGGCAGATTGACAATTAATTTTTTTTTTTTTTTTGCAGGGCCATAAAAATTCCATTTCTGCTGTGGAAAGTTTTAACCCCTTCCTTACCTTGGAGCTTGTTTCTAAGGGTATTAATGGGGGATTGTTTTAAACTATGGCTCCCCAGTGAACTGTTAAAAGATTTTTGGGAAATGTGCGTGTTCTTTGTGCCGGGCTTTTTAGCTGGACCTTTTCACAGTGACCTGTGTATGGCAATAACCATCCCGCGCCTGTGCGTTGGGTGGTATAAGCATGTGTCTGTGCTACAGCAGAGGGGAGAAAAAAGACTGAGCGCATACCTAATAGACTAAAGAACAAAATTGAAGAAAGAACCTTGGCCGTTAAGAAAGGATGAGACTGAGCTGCGTGGGCAGAGGAGCATTAGGCTGCCCCGAGATGCAGGGGTATGGGAGGGTGGGACATGAAAACGGGCTGTGGGCTTGAGTTGTGGGGACACTTCTGAATATCCCTGTAAATGGCTTCGGGTGCCCCGATGTGCGTTCGAGTCCCCGTCACGTTTGGAGCATGCAGTGATTTCTTTGTTTTCACATGTGTGGCCTTCCCTGTGGGCGCTCCTTACATGTGTTCTGCAAAGCCACGAGCGTGGTGTGGGGTTAGGTGGGGAAGAGGGGGGCTGGCATCACCCGTTTCTCACGGGCAGCTCTGCTTGGGAAAACAACACGGCGTGACTTGCGACTGTTTCCATCAGGAGTCCGTGCAAAAATGGGAATATTCCTCAAAGCACTGCAGCAAACTTCCCTTCTCACCCCCGTTTCCTCACCCAGCAAGATCTTACTTGCAGCCCTGTATTGTGGGGGCCATTGAACCTGCTGAGAGGAGCTTTGGTGGCTTCAGAAGAGCCGGAGCATGAATCAGAGATACTTTAATCGTGTGTTTTGTGATCTGCCCATGTTTTCCACCCTGCTTTTAAGCGCAACATCAAGCAGTGGGGCTGTGCAGCATTTTGTTTTGGAAGAAAGCATCTTTCTTTTCTCTTTTAATGCACTGCTTTGAACTTCACTGGCATAAAGCGCTGTCAAATCGCAAATAATCTAAAACCTCAAGTTATTTTCTTTACCTCCACGCTCCGCAGGGAGCGAAAGCAGCAGCGCTGCTAACGCCACGAGGATTTACAGTATTTGCTCTTTGCATATATTCCCCTACCCAGATTCCTTCTGCCTGAGCCATGCAAGACTCTCTTCCCGTTAAGTTCTGGTTTTGATTCTCCTCTGTCTTGCTTCCTATCTTGTTTTTTTTATCTTAAAACCGTATGAATTTCCTTTTGAATGTGTCTGCTGCGAGGCATCGCTGCTGCAGCAGAGGAAAGGATGACTGGGAGGAAGGAGTAACCAAGAGCCAGAGTTTCAGCCCATCCATCTGATCGATAAAGGTGGCTTTGATGGAGGAGATAGCCCTGACGCCAGCCTCAATGTAGCTGTTAGAAGTTGTAGCTGCCTACAATGATAGTTGTTAAAAATGTGGCGTATACCATGGAGGGAGGCACTGCAGGACTAAAATATTTTTCTTTCTTCAAAAAGAAAGCTAACAAGCCTCCCTCTGTTCCAGCAGAAAAGATGATGGGGGGGGGGGGGGGGAGAAAAAAAAAAAAAAAAGTGCATTTTCTTGTCAGTGCATAAAGGGCAGCATGGAAAAAAGAGGAGGAAAAAAAAATGGAATATTTATTTAAAAGGCAGAGGACATCATGCTTTTCTGCCGGCCGCCCCTGCTGTCTGCTGAGTGGTAGTGGCTAATAGCTGGAGGCGAAACTAATACTTGGCAGGGGATGAGACACAGCGCAGGCCCCCTTGTATTTAGGGGCTTGCTAAAGTGCTTGCTTTATGTCAGGGCCGCGAGATGAGTTCATCTTTCCAGGATTTGGTTGAGTGCGCTGGGAGATAAAAGAAGGCAAAGGAGCCCACCGCGGCACGGGGAGCGATGGCTGGGGCTGGGGGAGAAGGGGGACCCTGCCCAGAGCTGTCTGGAGGCAGTGGCTTTTCAGATGAGCCTTTTAACCCTCTCCTTTCGGGGTGTTTTATTTGCCTGCGGGCCACGGGCAGGTTGCTTTTGCAGCTGGTGCGTGGCTTTTAAAGCCTTTCCTCACCCCTGGCCAGGAGGAGTGGGGCAGAAAGGAAGCTGTTAGCTGCGTGATGTGCAGTTACCTAAAACTCCTGTCCTGGCCTGTTTGAAGGAGCAGAGGACATCTTCAGGAGTGCTTTGAGCTGGCAGAGCTGTCACTGCCAGGCAGGAGCTGTGACAGGGTGACAGAGATGGGAAGCACATTGGCAGGGGGTTTTCGCCCCCCTGAGATGTGTGCGTGTATGGATGGACTGAAGCTCATGTCATAAATCGCATGGAAATGATTTAAATGAGGCTATTTTAGGTGCATCGAAGTAGATGGTGTGGGAAAAATCCTTCCCCTGCTTTCAGTGTGTGTGTAGATGGGTGACTTTACCAAAATACTTGCTGGTTCCTGGAAAGCAGGGATGTCACCAGGGATGGTGACACCTACCGTGAGATGTTCTTGTAGAATAGACACTGGTTTCCTCCTGCTCCTCTTTCCCCCATGTAAAATTTGCAATAAACCTTGGGAAACACCTATTTAAATGTTTATTGCTGACTATTCCCCCAATTAATTCAAATGATGGGGAAAGTTGATTTTTGAAGTTATCCCGTTCTTGGTCTGTATGGGAAATTCAGGGGCTGAGTGGTAGTTTCTAAAAAATGTAATAACAAAACCAACTTACCTAATGGGCATGCAGGGCTTTGGAGAGGTTGGGAGGTTAAACAGATGCAGAGCTCAGTAATTGCTCCCAGCCTCCAGGCCCTGCAGATGGAAAGCTCTGAGCTTGTCTGTAGCCCCCTGCATGGTATCACTCGAGTGGGACCACAGCAAAATTTAGGATTTTTTTGAAGAGTTTTGGGAAGGCAGTGAGGGCATCTCAACTGTATGATGTCCCAGGGGAAGGATGACTGTGGAAACTGGACGCTGTGGAAGGTGGACCTGCAGATGAAGCTCAGCTGCTGAGTACGTCTTCTTTCTGCTGTTGCGTCATTTATGAACTACATCTTGTTTCACCTCTTAAAAGAAAATCCGGAACTGTTGGCCATAGTGCATTTTAAAGAGCAAAATGCACTGACCTTCTGCATGGTGTTAGACCGAGGGCTTTTATCAGTGGTCAAAAGATTTTCATCCACACCAAGCTGTTGATTTCAGGGGTTTGTAGAGATGTAGCTAAGGATGGTCTTGCTTCAGTGTTCAGTTAGATAAGACTATTGGGGTCAGATTTGTGTTAATGTCATAAACTGGGTTAACATAATTTTTGCAACTGCTGCAGCAATATCACAAAGAGGTTCTGAAACTTTTTCTCACCTATTTCATCAAAGTTTCTGTTCTTGGTGGGGATCTTATCACATCATGTTGGCACTAGGTTTCTAACCCAGAATTACATTTGAATATTTTCTTCCTCCCCTAAAGCTTCACGTTCAGGTGGCTGGTGCTTTGCAAGGCATCATGAGATGCTTCGGGAAGAGTCAAGTCCAGTTGTCTTGATGTGCTTGGGTACAATATATTCATCATGCGCTTGCTGATGAAATCATTGCCCTTTTGGAGCAAGTTGGGTTGTTCGTTTGACTCCTGGTGATCTGAACACAGGAGGTGGTCATTTGAGATGGCAAAGGAAATACAGCTATTGGCCAAAGAGTAAGAAGAGGGGGGGGAACCCTTTGTTTTTGCTAATTTTTGTCGTTAGCAGAGTGCAGCATTAGGATGAGCTTATTACAGAGTGACTGAGTGGGTTCCACGGAGGATGGTTCAGAAGCACGGACACACAAAGACCCATCAGTGCCACTGGGACGTGGTGGAGTGTCCCACCCCACTTCAAGAGCTGTGGCTGGTGAACAGGACCTGGCCCTTGGGGGAAAGGAACCCAAGTTTGCCTCATCCAGCCCCAGGATGTTGTCATTGCTCTGATAAAGGGTCTTCACTCATTTCCCTGCTGTGCAGAGCCACTCACTCTGAATTTAAGGGGCACATCTCACCCAGTTGTGTTCAGCAGGGCTTTTCCCCTGCCTTTAGGAGGCCCAGGACATCACGACCAGTAGTAGGGGGCACAGAGCTGCTGGCTTGCAGGGAAATGGTGTTTCTTTTCCCAGTGGGTTGAGCTGTCTGATTGCTGCAGGGTTCCTTGGGTCTTTTTAGTCTGGAGAAGAGAAGACTGAGGGGGGATCTGATCAATACCTATAAGTACTTAAAGGGTGGGTGTCAAGAGGATGGGGCCAGTCTTTCTTCAGTGGTGCCCAGTGACAGGACAAGAGGTAAAGGGCACAAACTTGAACGTAAGAAGTTCCATCTAAACATGAGGAGGAACTTCTTCACTTTGAGGGTGGCAGAGCCCTGGAACAGGCTGCCCAGAGAGGTGGTGGAGTCTCCTTCTCTGGAGACATTCAAAACCCACCTGGACTTGTTCCTGTGCAACCTGCTCTAGGTGGACCTGCTTTGGCAGGGGGTTGGACTGGATGATCTCCAGAGGTCCCTTCCCAACCCCATGTGATTCTGTGATTCTTTCCCATTTCTGAGTAAAATGTGCATCAAACCGAAAAGGGGCTGTTGGTGGCCGTGCTGGGTCCTAAAAATCATTTAAACAGATGATGGGAGAGAAGGGGGCCAATCTGGCATTTTTGGGGTGGTTTAGACCTGTGGCGGGCGAAGGGGTCAGTGCGAGCCAACGAGCATTGCCCATGGCAAAGAGCATCCTGCTTGCCCAGTTACTCCCCCTCCCCCCTTCTCCCCTTAAATTTGTATAGTTACAACTCAAGTTAAACTCTAACAAAGCTGCTTAATTCAAAGATCGTTAATGGGGAGGAGAGACCGTTCCCCTCCGGGGTAATTTGAGCCTGAAAAGAAACGGGGCTGTAGGGCTGCGCTTGAAATCCGGTGCGTCAATAGGGTCTCTGAGGCAAAATAATGGCATCACCCCGCGTGCGAGTTAATCGGACATGATGGCATGAAGGCAGAGGGGTCAGCAGGCCGCGGGCGCGTGATATATTGTCAGAGAGCTTAATGCCGGGCACGGAGCGGGGCTGGCTCGAAGCAGAGCTCCTTGCTTGAAATCCCAGTGTGGTTTCCTGTTAAGCGGTGTGGTAGGAGCAGGAATGATGTTCAGCAAGAGGTTAATTCACCCTTTTCGGGGCTCTTTTAGGGCTCAGAGTTCCCATCTTCCTTCTGGAGGCATCATAAATTCTGGAAGCGTCATAAATTAAACAGATTTCTGGCAGTCTCTGTCCCTCCTGTCTTTCTTGAATGTAATTCCTGGAAAGAAGGGATGTTTCTCGTTGTTCTGGAGAGAGTTCCAATGGCTTTGTTAGGAGGACATGTATAGCTCATAGCAACTACTCCCCCTTGGCATGAAATGCCTCCTCAGATTTCATGTTCCCCGTGGGAACATCAGCATCGCTGTCAAAGAGTATTACGTAGCAGAGATAACTGTCAGGTCGGTCATCCAAGCACTTCATGGACATCTCCTGTGTTTCAGCTCAACACAAGTTGGCCTTTGAAAATGGGGGGACCCACCAAGCTCAGGGGTGCAGTGTTGCAGTATCCGTGCCAGCTCTTGGTGGTAGAAATGCTCATATCTTGAGTGCACTGGGTCCTGGCTGCTGGATGCAGGATTGAACCTTAAATTAGAGAGAAAAAGATGCATGGAGCTCCATGGGAGCTGGTGGGTGGCCCGTTGAGTCACTACCCCTTGGTTGAGCCTTCTTTCTTGGTGGCATTTGAGATAAGTGAAGACAAGCTTTGGACTGGAGATGGTCTTTGGGTTGAGCACAAGCTTTGGGTTGGAAATGGTCTTTGGGTTGAGCACAAGCTTTGGGTTGGAGACGGGCTTTGGGTTGAGTACAGGTTTTGGGTTGAACGCAAGTTCAGGTCCCACACAAGCAAAGCCGATGGGTGGGAAGAGCCATTTGCTTACCCTCCATACCTGTCTTTTCCCAAGTGGTCACGGCAAACCCTGACTTCTCCTCTGCTTTCTCCTGCAGATGCCAGTACGTCGCCTGATGCCGTGAAGAGGAGCCATTGGTGCAACGTGGCCTATTGGGAGCACCGGACGCGCGTCGGCCGCCTCTACACAGTGTACGAACAGTCTGTCAGTATATTTTATGACCTACCTCAAGGAAACGGCTTCTGCCTCGGACAGCTAAACCTGGAAAACAGGAGCGAGACTGTGAGAAGGACTCGAAGTAAAATCGGCTACGGGATTTTACTTAGCAAAGAACCGGACGGTGTGTGGGCTTACAACCGCAGCGAGCATCCCATCTTCGTCAACTCCCCGACACTGGACATCCCCAACTGTAGGACTTTGATAGTGCGCAAGGTGATGCCGGGCTATTCCATCAAGGTGTTTGACTATGAGAAGTCCTGCCTCTTGCAGCACACGGCCGATCTGGATTACGCAGACGGGCCCTACGACCCGAACAGCGTGCGGATTAGCTTCGCCAAAGGCTGGGGGCCGTGTTACTCGAGACAGTTTATCACGTCATGTCCTTGTTGGCTGGAGATTTTACTCAGTAACAATCGATAACGGTCAGCCTCTGACGAAAGGAAAAAGAAAAGACACAGACTATCCCAAATATCATCTACCTAGATTTAATATAAAGTTTTATATATTATATGAAAATATATATTATACTTGTAATTATGGAGTCATTTTTACAATGTAATTATTTATGTATGGTGCAATGTGTATATGGACAAAAAACAGAAAATGCACTTTGGCTTATATAATTCTTTCAATACAGATTTTTTTAAAAAAGAAAAATTATACAGCAAAAATAGGAGAAAGCCCTAATTTTGATGTATGGTTTTTTGAAATATTATTAATACCCAGACAAAAAGCTAATACCAGTCACTCATTGATAATAAAGTATTCGCATTATAGGGGGGGGATTTAATTGTCTTTTTTTTTTTTTTTTTCCCCCCCAACTGAAGTCTGCAGCAGCGTCTGCTGAGGCACTCTGCAGTCAGGGGGGGTTTCCAGAGGGGTGACCACTGTCTCCCATCTCAGCCAGGACCCGTAGAAAAACAGTAAATGAGTTGCTGGAAGGCTACAGTTGTGTCTCCAAGAAGAGGGTAAATGAGGACAATTTGAGAGCCGGGGATGTGAGGAAAATCTCCCGTTGCTGTTCTTGCTCAGGGCTCTGTGATCTCTCTGGTAACACAAAACATGATGGGGACATCCTGAACATGAGCGTGCATGTTCACATTTCTACAAATTGATGGGTCCCAGTGCAAACTGATGGGTGTTAGTGCTGCTGGGAAGTGCAGAATAGACCGTGTGGCCCTAAAAGCTGCCCAGTGGGACCAGTTTGCATTACCAGCCTTGCACTGGGATTTTCTCCTCCGAGTCCAGTACCTCCCAGACATGTTCAGTGGTTGAGAAACAAATGGTGGTTTTCGACAACTCATGGCTGGGTGGATCCTCAGTTGGAGACACCGTAGTGTCTCCCTGAATTGGAGGAGCCTCTCCAGTAACTTCCAAGGCGGAGGTGAGCTGGATGAGTTGTGTTCACATTTGTCCCGTAGCTCTCCCAGTCTGTCATCCAGGCAATAAATTGATAAGAGAATGGTTTGGGAAAGATATATTTGCTCTCAGGAGCAGTTGCAGCCAGAAGAAGTCCTGTTCAAATGCGCTTCTCCCAGCTGATTTACTCTTTTTGGAAATCCTGGATAAAATCAGGCCCTTTGCTGACTTCCACGTGAGCTTCGTTGCTGTCAGCACTGGAGCACCCACGTGCTTGCAGGGGCAGGTTGGATGTTGTCTGGCCTCGCTTGGTTAATGAAGTTATTTATTGCCGGTGACAAGCGTTGCCAAGTCCTAGAGTTGTGTTACAAATCCCTGTACATTCGATTTTCACAAAGTCCCAGCCTCTGGAGTCCGGTGGCTGCAGAAGCACCTCAGCTTTCAGTGTTTCAGAGGATGTTTGCGTAGAACTCGTACTTGCAGAGAAAAACATGCAACGAGACTTCTTCAGTGGCTCAAAACTGGCAGAGGGAGTAAAATAAGACATAAACTTCCCATTAAATAAAGCCCTCTAGGGTCGTGCATTTTGGCAACTGGACTTGGTGTTTCTGCAGGAGCCAGGAGCGCGGATGGGGACGGTGGGGACCCTATCCCACCGGGGAAACGCACAGACCTGGGGTGGACATGGGGGAGAGACACAAGCAGGGAATGTCACAATGACATTTCCGCAGTCATTTTTCAAATTATAACCATACTTGATATTTAATTGGGACCACATTGGTTGAGTTCATGCAGCATCGGTATTAATACTTGACATAATTAATTTTTGTTTTTGTTATAGCCATTGTTGTCAGAGAACAGTGTCAAAACATGTCACTATCGTTTAAGGCCAGCTTTCAAGAGCTTTGCAGGGTTTTTTTATCCCCTTTGGCTTAGATTTGGCGTGTCCTGCCATACCACCTACATCACTCGCTCTATCACGCAGCCGGTCAAGAGGCCATTTCT
>KZ507824.1:25333-44017 GCA_002844005.1 Limosa lapponica baueri
GTGCAATCCACTGATTGTGCTTAATTTTTCCTTTTTTTTTTTTTTTTAAACTACTCATGCGCTTCCCCAGGAATAAATCTGGAGTTTTATTTCGGTTGACAGCAAGGCTTTAAAGGGAATAAAAAAGGATTTTACGGTGAGGCAATGAAATAAGTCATCAAGTAGTCTTTTCTGCCCCATTTCTTCCCTTTAATACTTTACTGTAATCATTCAAACTTAGGACCCTTTAAAGAAGCTTTAGGACTTCCAAGCAATTGAACTCCATGCTGGACCTTCACAAAGCCCAGCTGAAGCCTTCTCCATGTGATCCCTCACATGAGGTTTGAACCTTGCAGGCTGTTTGGTGACCAAGTTAGCCCTTGAAAACCACCCTTGGGGTGGCTGTGGGTGGAGGGCACTTCCATCAGGGAAAGAGGAGATCTCTCCCTGCCAGGGTTTGTGGGAGCAGCTGTGCATCGTTGGGTTTTGCTAATGGCCCAATGGGTCTCTCATGTGCCTACACCCACAGCTGCTGGTGTTTGCTCATCAGCCCCTATAAAAACAGGATGGCTACAGCTTTCTGCCCTCTGGGCAGCCTCCTGGGATCCTCTAAATGCAGCTCCTTCTTTCTGGAACAGTTGTGATCTTCTAACACCTGAGGTAAGTGGTATGTTCTCTTATTCTTGTTCCTTTAATGTGTATATGGGGTTATGTTATTTTGGAAAGAAAGCCCATTGGCAGGAGGGTGCTGGGGTGTTTCCACCTGGGCTGTGCTTGGGCTGAGCTCCTGGTGCTGCTCTGGGTGCTCTGATTCTGGGGTGATGCAGGGTTTTGTGTGATTGCTTTTGAGCTGGAGCTGGTTTAGCTTTGTCCTGGGAAGGCTGCTGGGTCACCCATGTTCACAGGTTACCACTGACTGCTTTTTTGGAGGGGTGTGTTGGGCAGTGCAGCAGGGAAGTGGTTTTTTTGCTGTAGTAGGACACCTATCGTGCATCTACAGGGGGTCAAACTGAGCTAAGAAGCTGGGTGTGCCACCACTCCATAGCATGGCAGGATCCCTGTGGCACCCCCTCAGCCCTGCGTGGTCAGAGGAGACACAGTGGTGGCAAATCCCTGAGTGAAGATGCCTTTGCACACATGGAAGGGCTTCAGCAATGCACTGACCTTGGCATTTAATCCAACTTATCAGTTATTTGTAAGGAGAGGTCATGGTTTTGTTGTAGGATGGGGGTGTTGCATGGGTTTGGTGCTTCAGCTGATCTTAAGCTGGTTAGTCTCACCCTTCCAAGGCAGTGACTCCTCAGGTGGAGCTTCCCCAGACCACAGCCCTCAAATTTCGTTATCAATGAGGAGTACGGTCTTAATCCTGCAGAAGAGCCCCAAATGAATGGTCTGACTCACGCTGGCTGCTTTATGCATCATCTGCAGAGGTGGTGGGACATGGAGATGTTCTAAGGTGTTGCTCAGGTAGTGAAACCCGCTGGACATCTTTATCTGTTAGTGCCAAAGCATTGACAGAGGCATCAGCTGGTTCCTTGTGGTGGTATGGGTGCAACTGGGAGCTTGAAGGCTGCACAGTCTGTTTCTGGCTTCCTTGTGCTAAATATACCCAAAGTCTACTCAAGTGGAAGTCCTGAATTAGTAATTCTAGTACTGGACCTGAGCCCTTATGGGCTTTGATTTGTGGAGTGTGTTTATTTGACAAGATCATCTTCATTTGAGTAATATTGCGTTTTAAAACTGTCTGTGCAATAGGCTGATGAGAAGCAGCCAGTTGCTGCTGGTAGGTCCCAGAGGCTGCTGCTCCTCCCAGGAGAAGATGTTCATCATCCCTGTCCTTGTCGTTCATTGCTATTATGACTGAGAAATAACTTTTACTACCCAGAATGGAAAATAAATTAATGCTAAAAGGAGCCACATTCAGCTCTTCTTAAACAGAGGCTAGGATCCCTTGGTGGCACAGGTTTTGCCACAGTTCTACAGAGTCTGTTGGTCTCTGGAGCATAATCCTTCTCGGGATTTTATCTCCGCAATAAAAGTGCGTGGGACTTGTTCAATGCACAATTAAAAGCTGAATATTGCCCCCCACACACACGTGCTGGCAAGAACAAAGTTAAAAAACAAATAAAAAATCACTGTTGGTGCGGAGGAAGGAGCTGGAGGTGTGCCCTGGGTTGTGATGCTGCTTGACTTTGTGGTCTTTGTAGATAACGGAACATCTCCAGCTCTTTGTTTGGGACGCAAATTATAATTTTTAACAGGGCAACGGATTTGCTGAAGCGCATATACATGTGCCTCTGCTGCCCAATATTTCAGTAGGTCCTATAGGCTCGGACTTTCTGCCTGCTCCAGTGCTGTGGCTGTGTCTGTCTTCAAGGCAGGGGGTGGGATTCAAGTGGAGGAAGAGCTTTAGCAGCTGCCCAGGACATTGTGTGGTCCTGGGTCAGAGGATGAAGCAGCCGTGTGGTCGGAGCTGCTGATCTCTGGGTGCCTCATAGGGGTGTGAATTGAGCCTCAGGGTTGTTTTTGGTTTTTTTTCTGACAAATGTGAGGACCAAAACTCAAATGTCTCATCCAGGTAAATGGCTCTGCGGAGGGACGCAGCTGCAGGGATGGGACTGGGGGCTGTGCAAACCCGGTGCTGTGAATTTTGTGAGTGGGGCTGGTGGTGAATCTGCTGCTCCCTGGTTGTCCTGGCTGGTTTTTAAGCTCATTTTCTGAGAATCTGGGTGTGGGTTGGCTGTGGAGCTGTGCTGGGGGGCGAAAGAGATCATAGTGCCTTCACTCCATCATGTCCCTCCTGTCCCTTGCCTGAGCTGTTTGGGGGCAGGAGCTGCCTCATGGGTGAACATGGATCTGGTCTGACAGATGGCCAACGTGGACCACAACTTTCCTAGAAAGCAAAAACAGCATTTCACCTCCATTTCCCCTCACTTGAGGTGGACTGGGCTGCTGAATCCACCAAGCCCCCAGGAAGGGGAGGTGTGCTGGGGCTGGGGGGGGCAGCATGGGCCTGCAGCATCACTTGGTGCTGGGTGGCATCCCAGGGCTGGTCCCTGCAGCTCCTGTCCCAGCACCAGCACCCCAAGACTGGGTTCAGAAGCCTGAGACGCAGTGGTTAACTGTGGAGCATCCAGAGTTATTTCCTGTAAATAACTTCTTTTGTTTTCCTCAAAGGTCTTATTTTCCGTTTGGTGCGTGATGAAGCATTGCTTGCTGCTTTTGTGGATAATCCTTTCTATATTCCTAATTTATGTATGTCCTGGTGCGATGCACAAAGTAGCATCTGTACTATATACACTGTGGGAACAACCCAAAATTGCTCTGAAACTCGACTGGCTTACAATTATATTGGATTCTATTAAATTAAAACACATAGCACATATATTACACAATAAACCACAGCTATTTCATGGATCAAATTAAGTTTTATTTGGGCAAATTACAACCTTTCTTACAGTTGGGCCTTTGTAAAACCATTCCTTTTTAATAAAAGCAGGCATTTTTGGCAAATGCTCTTAAAGTGTGCATTCCCAATAATTGCATATACTGTTGCTATTCTTTCTGGGATATATGTGGCTAATTATCTTCTCCTATTTAGGATAGGTTCAAATGAGCAGTATCTTCCCTTTCCTCCTCCCCCACACCTCCCTTCTGCTGGAATTTCTTATTGCTTTCCATTTTTATTAGCTTGGCTATGGAAGTCGGCAGGGAAAAAAAATCTTCTCCTCGTTAAAAGCAGGAGTGCCTTTACCGGAATTTCTTGGGGAAATGTGACTCTTGCAGCCACCCTCCGGCCCCAGCTCGAGGGGATGCGGGGCTTGGGGGACAAAACTGAAAACAAACCTCTGAGAAGCGAGATGAAACCCGGTGTGTGCATGAAGGGGGTGTAAAATGCATCCCGTTTGTGGAGGCTCTTTATTAAATAAAGTGCTTTTGTTTCTGCTACCGCCTTTTCCCCCGCACAGGGACAGCAAGGAGCATGTGAGACAGCATGCCAGACCCTGTGAGATGTCTTTTGGGATTGCTCATCCTCACGCAGGCTTTGCTAAAATGAAATAAATGGTTCAAAAATTGTGGGGAGGGAGGGACAGACAGGGTGGCTCGCTCCTACATTTCCTTAGGAAACTCAGTTAAAAAATAAATGCCATCAGCTGCTCTCTGGTTTTGAGAAGTGCTGCTCTGCTATTTTTCCTGCCTCTTGCTTTCTGTTTGCTGTTGGGCCAGGCTTAAAGCTACCCATATTTTCTGGGAATAGGGTTTTCCCACAGTATTTTCAGCCTGGACCAGGAAATGGAGGAAATGTCTGAAGTGCAGTCTTCCTTGGGTAGCATCAGTGTGACTTCTAGACCAGCGAGACAGAGGTAAAACAGCAGAGCCAGCACTGAGCTTCCCGACTCCTGAATGCACGGCTCAAAGACCTCTTTGAGCAAATTTTTGGGCTCGTATTTCCTTACACAGCAGCACCTCTGGGTGTGGGAAGGGTGCTCGGCCCCTTCCCTGGGTGGGACAGAGAGGATGGAAGTGTCAGTGTAGAAGTCCTGGCACATTACATAAAACTTCAAAGCTTTTTTTGTCAGCTTTCCAAATCCTTCTGGGCAGCATTGTCAGAAGATCAAGAACTATTATTTAGCCTCCCAAATCACATCTGGATGCTGTTTATGGGATTGTGTTCAGCACGATTGCGTCTACAGGAGGGGGGTTAGCGCTGGCAGTGGGAATTGGTCTCAGGGACGCCAGACATGTCTTCTGCCAGGGCCCATGGACTGGTGGCATCTCCCCATCCTGCTCTCAGCCTACAGTCCCAATAAAGGCTCCTTGGAGCTAATGGTTTCCCTGTTGCTTTACATCTGCTGCTAAGTGTTTGCTCAGAGGTTTCTCATCTGTGTGTTGGTGCTTTTCATCTCCTTCTGTCCACGGCTCCCTGGTATGTGACAGCCCTGTGGGTGCAGGAAACCTTGTCGCCCTCCAGCTGCCAATTTGAGCTGGGTGACAAGCTGATGGCCCTGTGTCCTACGTGATGGGACTGCCTGGGTCCTCCACAGTTTCTGTAGAGGGTGGACATCAACCTGTGACACAGGGGAGAAAGGAAATTGGATTATTCTGTCCATATAAAAGACTCCCAGAGATGTTTTCATTGATTTTTTTTCTTTCAAATAATAAATTTAGAGCATCTCTGACCCGTTGTATGGCCAGAACGGGGTTGCCCATTGCCACTGCTAAGTAGTATGTGACACTGGTGCAGAAAGCATTGACATTTGCTCAGTCTCCAGTGCCTCTGCATCAGGGACCCATGGTGGGGCAGGAACCAAATGAAATGGCTGCAAAACATTTTCAGTGTCCTGTCTGTGTGACTGCAGTGTTGGGGGACAGTGGGGACTGTGTGGCTGGGCCACTCAGTGGCAGTGGCAGGAGGGGACAGCCTCGCTCTGTCCCCAGAGCATGCCTTCCAGCCTGGCATCACAGAGAAGAGCATGTGCAGTGGGAGAAAACATGGGTGGGAGAGAAAGGGAAGAGTCCCCAGAGCATCTGTGGGTTTTAGAGGGAGAAGAGATTCTGTGCCTTGTCCCTGTTGTCTCGTCTATCCAAAATCCATCCCTTCTATCACCTTCTGACTTGGGTTGTATGTTTTAAGCTGGATGACGCTCTCTATCTTGGCACTGGTCTGAGTTAGGTTGTGGTGGCATTTGGGACACGAGGCTTTACAGGCAGGCGGTGGGGAGCTTACTGAAACCCTGGGCTGAAGTTAACCACCACCATCTGAAGGGCTTTGTGCAGAGCATGCGCTGTGCCTCCTCCCGTGGCAGCAGGGATATCTGACACGCTGCTGTGTTCGCTTTTGGGACGCAGAATTGAAACCACAACCTATTTCTGGGGGAAGATATACAATGAGTGCGAAGTGCCTTCTCCTGAAGGATGCTGGGGGGGGAAGGGTGAGAAGAAAACCCTCACTAGTCTCTGGAAATTGCTTTCCTTCCTCTTCTCCTTCCAAAACAGCATAATTAACAGAAATAAACTTCACAATGCTGTTAATCTTGAAGGTCTTGTATGCCAAGCTTGAACACGCAGAGCTCAACTGAGCAGGCGCTGAGCACTGGGAATGGTTAATTATTACCCAAACGGTGTCTGAGTTAGTCTGAAAGGATTGAAGAATTATGAAACTGTAACAAGGGAGGCCCATTCTTGGCAAAGGCTTACATGATTCAAATGCTGGGGAATTCAGCATGTTTTTCTCTTTCTTCTGAGGACTTTGTAAGTCAGCCGATGGTCCAGATTGCATGGTGGGGATTGAGTGAGACCATCAGTCCAGGGGAGCTGATGCTGTAGCAGCTTCTGCAGTTCTTCTCTGTCACAGCAGCTGTTTAAAAATAGCTTTGGTGAGTCAATAATTAACCCATTGTTACTTAAAAATCCCAAGAGTGTGAATTTCTGGATACAATGGCTTGGTGCTGGATCTGTCGGATGTGTTTGGCACTGCTGCAGCTGGGACCTTGCAGTGGCCCTTCTCTCTGCTCACCTCTGCAGAGCTCTTTCTGTAATATTTAGGCTCAGGGAAGAGGTTTTCCCAGGGAAGAGGTCTTCTTTCCTATGGAGAGCTCTTCTTTGGCCTTGGAAGACCAAGAAAAAAGTTAAAACACCTCAAAGCTTTTAGCAGAAACTCCTTAGTTTTTCTGCTGAAAATCTGAATTCTGCAAAATCGTCCTTTCTCATCTTCAGATCACATGTGGTCCGTGTTTGGTTTCTTCTAGATCTTAACCTGTTTGTGCCTGCCTGGGAAAATAGAAGTCATGATGCCTCAAGAGGTACTCCACTCCTCCGGGCACCACTGTCTATGCATGAATGGTTGGGGTTCAGCCTCTTTCAAGCAGGATTTCAGTCCAAAATCTCATGGCAAAGTGATGGAGGTGAACAGTCATATCAATGGAAAGTAGTCTCTAAAGGTGATGTTTGAGTGCTCTGATCTTTTTGTCTCAAGCTCGGTCGCTTTCTCCCTGTTCAGATCTTTGAAGTATCATAAATAGATAAAGCTGGGAACTGAAGCATATGATGGTTTAGAAATCATCACCCATGTCCTGATGCCCCTCTTCAAGCTGACCTACGGACCCCAGGGCCCCCCCAGTTGCTCACTGGGCTCCCCCAGTCCTGACTGTGCTGTGAAGTGGAGAAGGCTCCCTGCAAAGTGACACTCTTAGGGAGTTGAACCCTTGGCATGGGAAACTTTAAAAAACTTTTTTCTCCTACAGATGTTTTTCCTCAGTTCTACTGAAACAAGTTAAGCATGTGGAAATGCCTTCAGCCTTCTAATCTTGGGGGTTCAATGCCTTTCTAAAATGTCCCTCATGCTGCTTTCCCTGTGCTCATCTGGTTTTTAGCTGCTTCACTTGCAGCTTTGCAAGGAACCAGATGGATGTAGATGGTCAATAAAGCTGTTCTCCTTTGCTTAAAATGTCTCCCACCAGGAAAGTCCCTGCTGAGTTGTCTCTCTGCTGCGTGCAGTGAACTGCACAAGATTCCCCTCTGGTCATTGCTTCTGGTATTTCATAAGGGCTAATCCTCCCTCTCCTCCAGCGAGTTGTGTGTTTGCAGAATAATCCCCTATAGGACCTAGGCTCTGCTCCAGAAAGTGGCTGGAAGGAACCTTTAATGTTGCTGATCTAAAGTACTGAAAACTCTGCTGCTTCCTCGTGGATCTGTGTAGTCCCAGTGACAGACTGCTTGGGTGCCTGGTTGGAGCCTCTTGAACAAGCCAAGGAACTGTTTCCTTGGAGAAACACAGCTCTGACATCTGGAGTCTGCCTCCATGGGTTAGGATACTTGGGCAAGGGGAAGCAGAAAGGGGTTTAGCTGCCTGATGTCTCAGTTCATTGATAAGGCTTTCCTCCTCTTTAGGTTGGAGACAAACACCATGAACTGATGTAAAATGAAGGCATGGGTTATTACAGCAGGAGACAAATCCACTTGTATCTTCTGTGATTGGTGGTGTTGGGAGCAGGATGTCTGGCTGGGATGGAGCTTGCTGTGTGACCTGTGATGTGTGTGTGGTGATGAGCTAATGAGTTGGGTCAGCAAGATGTTAGCACCACCAAACACGGATCATTTGGAAGGTTTCATGTGTGAACTGGAGGTTGAACTCTCAAAGAAGTGTCCAAACTATTTCTCCAGAGAAAGGACACCCAGAATGCTCTCATGAACTAAGAACTCTGTTGTCTTGTAGCACTGGTTTTCTTGTCTGTCCCTTCTGCTTTAAAAATCATGAAGAAACTTAAGTCAGAACCTGAATAGTTTGAAGAATGCAGTGCTTTGTGGTTTTCACTTTTAGCTTGGTCTAAAAAGTGCAGTCTTGCAAATTGTTTCACTTCCATCAGATCAGTATTTTCTGATCAAATATTTCTTTGCCCAGCTGTGAAGGTCAGGTTTGGGGTTCTTCTAATAAGTCCTGGGTTGTTGTGTTTGTTTGGTTTTTTTTTTTTAAGTTCAACTGATCGTTGTTTGTGTTCTCTGCTTTTTGCTGTTTCCTCTGCTTTTGTCTCTGGGGAAAGGTCTGTGGGTTTTGTGCAGAGTTGCCACTTCTAGTTTCTCCTGTCTTGCATGTAACTGAGATGGCAAAATGGAGATTCCGCTTCCAGTGGGCTCTCTTTAATAAAATGAATATAGTTATTTCTGTTATGGGCAGCAAATGCCTACTAATTTTGCTTTGGAAATAACTTTATAACTTTATGCTGTGGCCTGCTGCTTGTGTCCAGGTCCTTCACTCAGTGCAAGGCACTGCTGGAGCTCTGCTCTGCTCCTTTGGGGCCTGAGAGCATCTTCCTCTGCACCTGGGGTTTGGAGATTAAGGTGTCATGTCCTTACCATGGGTTCCCTCTCCCTGCACTCACCCACAGTACTTTTATGGGCACAAAGGTGCCACTGGTGTCCTGCATGTAAACCTCCAGCAGTTTCTGTAGGGAGAACTTCTTTGCAGGAGCGCAGCCCTCCATCTGTGGGAAAATGATGGAAGACCTTATTCTTCCTTTCTTCCAGCTTCCCAGTTTTATCAATCCCTGAAACCTGACACATCGCCCAGCTGGGTCAAACCTGTGCTGGGTTCAGTAGGCAATCCTCAGATAAGCAGGACTTGTGCTGTTGTTGGTGTAAGTAACCTATTAAATTGCAGTATGTGTGTAACTTGGGCAGGAAGCTTCTCAACAACTGAGGTGACTTCAAGTGCGTGGTGCCCTGATGGGAACTGACCTCAATATTACTTTTCTTTAAAAAAAAAAAAAAAACACCACCCAAAACCTTGATAGCCATGCCCTTGAATTCTTGCATTAGTAAATATCTTGTGAAAATGCATATATCAGCTGGTATCAAGCAAGATAAAAGGCGGCTGTGCAATGATCTTGGAGTTGGCCAAGATGGTTGTAGCTTTTTACTCTGAAACTAGGCAAGCTGAAATGAAACTTTGGGAAGGCTTTTGATATCAGCTTAACATTCGTAAACTTTGGTTTGTTAAATGTAAAAGAAAGCTGTGAGGTAGTGGGGTTTTTTTTTAATGTGATGTTGTGCAACATGTTTTCTTCAAGACAAGTGATGGTGTGTGGAGGGAGAGGTGGGAGGTTGGAGCTGCTCCTTGAGTAAGACTTGGGCAATCCTCCCTCTTTCATGAACCTACACTTCATGGTGTGTGTTTGAGCTGATTTACTACAATGCACCAGAGAAAGGGAAACAAATTTAAGGCTTACAAAGCCTCTGGTCATCACCTCTTGGAGTGGCAGTCCTTGAGTCAACAGAAAACATCTGCAAAACAATCCTGCAATCTGCCATGTGGGCAGGAAAATGGTATAGGGAAATGTAGCAGATGAACTTTCAAAGCTCAGCCTGCTTTTTTACATGGTTGTGAACGAAAACTGCTGGAGCAATGTTGAACAAGGTGTTCCCTTGTTTTAAAAACACCTCTGGGATTATTGTTTAGAGATCAGCTGGGAAATGTTCTGTTTCCTCCTTTTCTAGACCCGCTGCTGGTAGCGTGCCCATCAGGTGGACCAGGTAGAGGGGAGGACTTAGAGGCTGATATTTATATAAAGTTCTGTATGATGCTGCCAGGCATCATGTGCACACAAGTTCACTGCACCATGGTGAGATGTGGGTTTGAGCTGCAGTTTGGGTAGATTTGGGTTGTTACTGATCCACTACCACTTTGCTGCACAGCCTCATGTTGCTCCATCCTGACTTATGCCCAGGTTGGTCTGGTGTCCCCAGGCACAGTGCGGGTGACACCACCACCCTGGGAAGCACCAGGGCACCAGAGGTGAGCCCTGAGCTCACCATGGAGTTGCACTGGTGTTGATAGTCTGGGTGAACCCAAGGGACTGTGACCTGTTGTCCCTTTGTGGCATTGCTCTACCACCATGGAGGAAGTTTCTGAGCGCTGGGAAGTTCTTCTTGGAAGGCTGGTGATGCTGAGCCCCCTCCCTGCCTGGCCCCAACATCCATCCTGGTTGAGCAACATGGATCCAAGGTCATCCCCCTTTGGGGCTCTGGCTGGGTGCTCCCACTCCTAAGAGGTCACTTGTGCTGCAAGCAGAAAAACAGTGCAGCAAATTGTTGCTTGAGTTGCTTTTTCCATTAAAAAGAGAGGGAGGGAGAAGGATCAAAATCAGCCCCCTGTCCCCACAAATCCTACCCTTGTCTCGGAGTATTAAAAACATCCTGGAGCTGAGACCATGCTTATGCTCCTCAACATTGAAGGAGGATTTCTGCCAAGACACTGACCCCTTGTGGATTTTGCAAGTGTCTTTGCATCTCTTTTTCTCTTCGAAAGGCAAAAAAAAAAATAAATCCCCTTTCAGACCTTTGCTTGGTCCCTTGCAATCCAGAGCTATCGGAAGATTTATTATTAAACGGAGGCTCCAGGGTGATTTATGAAATTACAGCTGAGCCATATTGTGCGCTGGTTACAAATTGCAAAGATATTCCATGGGACATAAGCTCCAACGAGCGCGGGATATATTACACTGCGGGGAAAAGGGGAGCTTAAAACCAGCTGGCCGACTGTAACAACTACAGCCACTTCTCTTTGATGAGAAGATGATATACATCTGGGTTTAATACAAAACATGATGGACTGACACCGGGTTTCGGAATATCTTATACAAACTGGATAATTTTTACTTGTTTTTTTTCCAGAGCTGTTGCACCACTTTATTCAAAGTTATATTCCTTTTTCCTGTTGTTGCTTCACGTGTTAGCAACTCCTTGCTCAACTTTATAAAGTGCTGGGGGTCGTTTCTCACTGCTTTCCAGAAGAAGGGTTTCTCCTCACTCTGAGTGCACACAGTGAGTGCAAGGGCTTGAAGAAGGCGATGCTGCAGTACCATATGTGGAATCGCTGAGCTAAATTGGCTACCTATAAATATACCCCAGATGTTAATAGGAAAAAGGAAACTGGAACGCATTATCAGGAAGGATGTGTCTTCTTTGGAGTAAATCCCTCCCATGGAGACCCCTCCTCTAGCTGTTAATGACTGCACTTCTCCAGGAGAAGTCATCTGTGAGCCCTGTTGTGGTGGGTGCACTCTGGGGGGTGTGATGTATATTAAGGACACCTCCTACAACCTTCCCATCAGTAGGAACTCCTGGTGAGCCAGATGCTGTGGTGGTGTTGCTCTGAAGATGACCCCAGTGAAGCTACACTGGTCGATTGACAGCCTCTGGTCTAAAAATCTGCCATCCTGAAAGGCAGGTAGTGGCCAGCTCTTGGTAGCCTGTGAGTGGGAGGCATTGGTGAGTTTACAGGATTCCTTTCAAGAGCTTTGATCCAAGAGAACAGCAAGGTTTCTGCATGAGCAATCTCATATTTTTGGCTTGTTAGGAAGTCCATGGTATTTTTATTTAACTTTCTTGATTGGGTAGCAAATAATTTATCAGTGATTTTGTTCACTGGCCTGGTCGAGTATAGCTCTTAGATCTGAATTCTGTTGTGAATATTTAATGGCAAGTCTAGAATTTCTTATGGTTTTGGTTTAAATTTGCTGTTACGAGTAACTAATCCTGACATGCCTGTTTTCCAGTAAATAGTCCTTAAAGTCTGAATGCAAATAAGTTTGCTTCAGTTTTCCCAAAACTTTACAGACTGTTCATGGTTCCCTGCCACAGCATTCCTGGAAAGCACCAATAAACATCTACTCTGAGTAGAAATCTTGTTTTCTAGTAAATTTCTAGTAAAATTTCTGGTAGTTGATGGCAGAAGTACTTGCATTCCCTGCAACCAACCGCTAGCCCCGCAGGTTCGGGAAGGAGCAGGTTGCATCCTTCCTGCTCCACCTTGGTCTCTTGCATCTGTAGGAGCTGTGCCTTGGGTAGATGCAACCTCCCAAGCTGAGCTTCTCACCCTGGAGCTCAAATGGACAGAATTTTGGAGAATAGTCCCCACTGGGAGCTGCTAGCAATAGTTGTGCTTTATCTCATTTGTGGGCCAACCTATGGATGGTGAAGTCGTTACACCTCTGTGGTTGGCACAATCCAGCCTGCCCCCAGTGCTGGCTTCAGGCCAGGGCACTCCAGCTCCCAGAAGATCCTGTTTCAGTCACCTTTTTAGGACTCTTTGGGCCAAAATGTGCTTTGATGTCTGGCGGTTTGGCCCCTGGCACACCCCGTGGTCTGGCCTGGGAGAAGCGCTGGGAGGACAAAGCATAAACTATGAATTTCTGCAACACCAAGCAATCCTGGCTGAGCCTCCCTGCTCTAGCGGGGTTACGAAATACCGGCATGGCTTTCTCTGAGATACTAATTAGGGATGGACAAACCAGAGGGAAGAAAATAAGAAATCCCTTTGCACTCTTTCTGGGGTTAAAGAAAGTTCAGCTAACTTTCTTCCTCCCCCCCTGTTATTTTTCCCTTCAGTGCAGGCTCTTCTCATCCAGGTTCCAGCAGGGTTGGGATGTGGAGCTGCTGAAGCACTGGGGGAGGCTGTAGCTGCAGGATTTCCAAACCAAGCTGAAACAAGCCAGTAACATAAATCTGAGAGTGCCTGTGTGACTTGGAGCAATCCTGATATCGCAGTGCTCCTGGCTCTCCAAAGAGAATAAATTGATGTGTCGTGTATCTAGCAAAGATCTGGATGTTGTTCAGGGTAGTAGATCCTCTTTAGCTCCCCCTTTCGCAGGTGGGTATGGTGCTTGGAGGGGTAGGGTGGTGCTTGGTTGGAGCTGCGGGATTGCTGTGCTCACCCAGGGTGCAGTGTCCGGCCGCTGTGGCCATAGGCTGGGGGTAGCCTCACCTGGGATGTGTGTCCAAGCTTTACAGATTCCTCCTGCAGCCATTCTTCTTGCCAAAGCGGTGGGCTTGGTGGCGTTGGTGGGCTTTGTAGGGTCAGATTAATGGTTGGACTCCTATCTCGAGACTTTTTCCAACCTAAATGATTCAGTAGATCCTTCTGTAGCGTAACGAATGCTTACAAATCCTTCCTGTGCTGTTGACGTTCCCTCTTTGCGGCTCGCTGAATGTAGAAAGCGAGCTTTCTAAATAAATAATAATAAAAAGCAGCGCGGGTAAATTAACACGCATCAGTGCATGTGTCTTTGGCTGCTCTCTGCTCATCTCGTCTTCCACAGGAGCCTCTTCCTGCAGACCTCCCTGCCACAACGTGCTCTCCCAGTGCCGGCTCGGGCCCCGCGTAGATTAAAACCATGCGATCACAATGGATTTGTCTCCGGCTAACGAAGCTCTGCATCTAGTGCAAAATTCCTCTAATGCATTAGGAAATAGTTATCATTTTTCTTTGGCACTGCATTTGATAAGCAATTGCCTTTGGCCAAATGCAATGCCAAGATTTTACTGCTTGTTACAGAGCTAAATATGTGACATTGCAACACATGTAATTGGGATAATTTAACACCCCATTAACAGAGCGCAGGAATGGCCTCTTCTCTTACCGGTGTTTGGGTCTACTTTTTATAAATCTTGCAGTGTTTTGAGAGAATATATTTTTTTTTAGTGGAAAAATGGACATGTTCCTCATTAAAGACACTTTGAAACATTGAGCAGTAGGTTTTCTGCAGCATGGATGGGGGGAGCTGCTGATTTGCAACAGGAAACCTGAAGTCAGCCGTGTCCCGGTTTGGTAAACTGGGAACTCATGGGTTATGATCCATAATCCTACTTCTGGTGTCTGGCAAGTCACTTCTTTTCAAAGGATTGTAAAATGAAGATGAAACTTTGAATTTTATGATCTCTGTGTGGTTCCTGTGATGTTCGTGTCGCAAGGCAGAAGATAACTGGAGGTGACTCTTGCTTGGGGAAGGGGAGGTCAGTGATGGGCCTGTCACTGCCTTCTGTCCTGTTACCTTCAGTGGGGACATGTGTGCGGGGAGGTGGAGAAGCCTAAAAACAGGTCTTCTGAACTATCTTTAGAAAGGCTCTTTCAGGGCAATTCCAGATCTTATTAGAAGCAGGAAAGACTGGATGTCGCAAGGGATCCCAGTCTGAAGAAGCTGTATTTCTGGTTGAGCCTTGCTTTTGAGCTCTGGGTAATGGGGTTGGATGTATTTGCATCAGAATACCTGGTTTCCTGATCCTGAGCGGCATCTCCAAGCCTTTTGATGTTCATGAACATATGCGTGCTCAGAGATGGACTTCTGTATGTGGTATTGCACTGAGGAGTTGGCAGCAACAGCCAACTCCAGGAGGTAGTAATTAAACCTGCTAATCTTCTTGTCATGATTGTAGTGGGTTTGGGTGGAATCTTGATGAATTTTAGCATGAGACCGTCCCTTCTTTGGCTTAATGTAGGCTGGTTGGTAGGTTCCTTTATGGGGTAAGGCAGAAAAGGTAAGTTTGCATCCAGGTGGGCCCTTCTCACTCCTTCATGCTTGGTGGAGCTCCAGGACACTGGGGAGCACTGGTATGGCCGGGAGTCTTGTTTTACCTCTGTCTCTCTTCCTTCTCAATCTCTTGGATAAGGAGCAGCTCTGGCTTTAGCAACCGCAGTACTAGTCAGCCTGTCCTTGCTCATGTATTTTCCAGGAAGTCGCCTATTTTGTTACTGAAACCCTGATTTAATTCAATTAGCATCCAACTACCAAGCGGGGTCTGAAGACAGGGTAGTGCCTGGTGTTTCAGGAGAGCAAAGCCAAAGACACAGACAGCAAACCAGTGGCCCAGAGGTCCCGCTTTCCTGCCAGCAATGTTTGACTAATTGAAGGGACAGTTTAATTTTAGCCTTTCTGGTGGTGCTGTTCCTTTCCTAATTAGATCCAGCCCGATAGAAAAGAAGAAAAAAATTCACTTGAAACCTGCTGATGGGGTTTTGCTCATTCAGCAAAGCAGCAATGAGGACTGGTTTTAGTCTCCATGTCGGAATGGGCTGTTTCTGATTAGCACGGGGAGGGTTGGTGGGTCGTCTGCCCGCAAGCACTGCTCTGCCCGAGCCATCTTTAACTAGAGCAGCAAGACCCAGAGAGCTCTTTTTATAGCTCTGTGGTGTGAAATGACCTGATTTGCCATGATCCTGCTCATGTTTTCAGCAACATGTGGATAAAAGGCAGTGCAGATGACTTTAAAATTCACAGGTGTTGCTCTTTTAACTTGCATCTCCCTCAATAGGCTCCTTCCTCTATAAAACATGGGCAAGCCTGTCTTTGCAACTGGGAAAAGCCTGTTGAAATGAGTTACATTGGCTTTGTTATGGCTCCAGTGAAAACTTCTAGACACTTATTCAGAAGTCATTGCGCTTGCAAAACTGGTCCCAAGCACTGACACAAGCCAGCGTGGTCTTACTGTTTCGAGGCCATCGGGCTGCTCTTGTTAGGTGTCCCCAGTTTGCGCCGTGCTCGGTGGGGTGGCATCCCATGGCTCTAGACCTTCCCTTCTGAGGCTTGGTGACTTACACTGTAAACATGAGCTCTGAGCTGAAACCAGGTTTTTCCGTGGTCTGTGCCACAGAACAAACAGTGCACGATAAAAAATAAATAAATAATAGAATTCTTTGGCACAAATCAGTCTAGTTATATTTGCATTTGAAAATAATGTCGTCTTCCCCTCCCCCTCAAGCATAAGTGTTGCAGGTTACTTCCTCCACCCCATCAAAATGCTTTTTTGAATAATCCTACCATGTTTTTTTTTTTCCCTTAAATGCTTTCTGATCCCCAGTAGAAAATTTATAGCCACTCAGCATTTAGAAATCTTGGCTTTTTCAGGGCAAAAGGCAGAGAAAAGCAAGTTGTAAAGGTTGAAACCCCTTGTTCAGGGCTGCTGGTGTGCTTTGGAGGGAGCTCCCATCCTGCAGGCCAATGCCGCTCTTGTACAAGTGCGACCAGTTCCTTGTTGAGGGTTTTATTTTTGTGTCTGTTCCTAGTGCATTGATGTCTGGAGCTTTGTGGTGTCCTGGGTGATATTGTTGCCCAAGTGGCATCAGTGCACCTTCCCCTCATTAATCTAATCACCCCCTGGGGTTGATAGGAGGAGGGAAACGGTTGGGGGTTTTGCTTTGTGGGACTTCCTATGATGCCCACAGCACTGCCTTGCCCCTCGTACCGTGGGTCCCAGGACATGGGCAATGCCACTGTGGATGTTTGGGCTGGTTCCCGAAGCACCCCACTCCTGTGAGGAGCCCGAGCCTTCCCCCAGCAAAGCCCCGGCGGGTTTTGTCACAGTCTGGAGCGCCTGTCAGACAGGTCCCCTACCCTCGGGTAGCTAATGACAAGGCGCAACGCTGCGGTCTGGCCATAAACAGGTTTAAAACGAGCTGAGCTAATTCAGTCGAAGGTGTGAGAGCGATTCAAAGGCACAGTGAGTATCGCCGGTTCCTCGCTTTCTCCTCGGGGCACCGTCCCACTCATTAACGGGAGGCTGTTGAATCAAGAGCGCTGTGGCTTGTTTGAACTGCAGGGCTGCTCTGCTTACACATGTCGTCTTCGCTTTGAAGGCTCTGTCGCTTTTCAGCTTGCATCAGAAATGTAGGGTCTCCCCATCTGCAAAGCCTACCCAAGGTCTCCTCTCCCTGCTGTGAAAAAGACCTTTCAAACAGCTCCCGAGGTCTCTGAGGGCTTCGCTTCTCCTGAAAGCTGAATTGCATGTTGGTTTTGGAGGCCAGCGTTCCCCCTGGCAGCCTTCCACACTTATATTTAGAAAGGAAGATCATACCTTCCATCTCAAAAATAACCAAACCTGATGACTTAATTTAGAGCATGAAAATTGAAAGCTCCCTTTTGAACTGCTGAGCAGTTCAGGCTCCTGTAGCCTCTTGCTTGCTCGTCGGCTGCGGAGTTTCCCCGCTTGGCTGTAGGTTTCTCTCGCTCAGCTCTGGGCATCTTGTGAGTTATTTGCAAGCAGGATTGTGAACCGCAGACCTGTGTCTCCTCTCTGCTGGCACCAGCTTCTGTTGGTGTCTGGCTGTGTAATTGGGCTTCGGGGTCAGATCTGGGCACCGGTCTCATGGGAGACTCTTTGCCATTGGCAGCAAAGAGATGGTTGGGGGGGGGAATAAATTTAAAGTCTTTTTTTATTATAATCGAAACTTTACACTTTCTGTAGGCTTTTCTAGGGCACCATCAGAGAGCTGTGTCTCTGCACTACCAAGAAATGGGCTGGAAACCTGTGTAACCTGCATCCTGGCAGAGAAAACCCACCTCTGCAGGTGGCAATGGTGTCCACAATGGTGTCCAATGGGCATGGGGTGGATTTTGGTCCTGTGCTCACACAAGCAGTTGCATCTCCTTTGGCAGTTTCTGCTCATGTGAAGCAAGACCCAAGCCAGCTCCGAGCCAAGCTGGGAGGCCCCTCCTTGCCTCTTGCTGGGCAAGCCTAGCCCAGCTGCTCAGTTCCTTTACGCCTGGTTTTCTTTGTAAATCTGGGATAAGCTGAAACTTTAGCGCTGAAATGGGGTTCCTCAATTTCTTCCTGGCTGCTTGGACCTTGCATCTCATACGTACAAAAGCATAATATTTAATAACAGCGTCTGAGCTTGGTTCATTCTCAATAAAGCCCTGGAGACCTGCAGAACAAAGATGCTGTGTGCTGCTGTGATAAACACTTTCGTCTCACTCATTGAAGCTCAACCTTACCTATAGCTGCTGATCACACCACTTTTTCTTTTTCTTTTTTTTCACTCTATCAGCTGTATTATCTGAAGTGCACTCTGAGTGATTGCAATGTTGAAAGGCCCCAGAGTTAATTGGCATCAAGAATGGTGTAGTATTATTAGGTGTGCCTTAATGTAACAATCTCCATTTTCGTCTATTTACTCTGCATACTACTGAGTAAACGCGGAGATAAAAGAAGGTGAAATTAGCACTTCTCTTGCTTGCACTAAAGCCAAGCTGCATTATTTTCTTTTCTGTGGGTTTAGGCCTAAAAGTAGCTCAGGTATGTGCAAGTTTAAACAAGACGAACCAGGGCCCCATTAAAAATTACTCTCTCCTGGATAATATTCAACACAGGATTAATAGTAAAGAGGCTGATGTCATCTCAAAGCTCCCGTGACCCTTTGCACTTCTTCAGCACGTTGCTGAAATAAAACATTTGTTACGCAGAAGACTTTTTCCTGCTGGAAAATGTGATGCTGCTATCTTTCCAAAAGCAGAGGGGGAGGCATTCAGAGCAATGTGCAAAAAAATTAATAGGGTATTAAGAGCTTAACCTGAGAAGCCACCTTCTCCTAAGAATAACCTTGCTGCTGCATGGCATGGCATGTGTGATCCTGGCCACGTCCTGCTCGTGGGCTAA
>KZ507826.1:3238-15481 GCA_002844005.1 Limosa lapponica baueri
TTTTTTTTTTTTTAAGGCAACAGTGAAACTATCGCTGCAGGGACTGAAAAGAGTTACCCAGATTGTTACCAAACCCCGAAGATTTTATTGCACTTTCAGAGTGGCTCCCATGAGCCCGGCCCTAAAACGTCCTCTGGGGGAGCACGACCTGGGGAAACACCAAACCAGGGACTTCCTGCCCTTTATCTCAAGTCTCTGAGGAGCCATCACTCGGCCGGAGACTCCTGCCAGAGAAATCCAGGGGTTTCTTTTAGATCAGTAGTTGGTAGAACAGCTCGTCGGACACTTTAACTTCCTTTTGCACCTAATTCTGTGGCGTTCAACGTACCCCCAGTTTCCTTCTTCCCTCCCCGAAGGCAGGAGAGCGCGGCAGGTTTGCACCGAGAAAGGGCCAACGCCGCGGAGGCAACAGCCAGACTCCAGAAGCATTTTAAACAAAAATCTCTGCAAAATCCGACGCCCGGCGTTGGCAGCCAGCGCTGCGAATACACCCGGTGAGGGGCAGGAAATCACAGCGACAGAAACCCTGTCGGCAGGAAGCATCATCTCCTATTTTTCTTTCTCACGCTCATCTCTGTTAACAGCTTCTCTGGCCACACTGAGACTACAGCATGATTCTTCTCCTTAAAAGAGTATTTCAAGTAATAAACATTGTTCCACGGTCAGCGAGTGACCCAGATGTGTCACTCAGTGCCTAAGTGTTCAGAACTGCGATCCTGCGTGCATCAGCTATAAATCGATTTTAATCCTTCAAGGTCATCCACCTTGTGAGTCAGCGTGAACCCCAGCTGGGCTGACGAGAAATTCCTCGAGAGGCAGAGATGGCCCACGGCAAAGCTTGCCTGGACCACGCAGACGGTTGCCCGAGGGCCTCCAAGCAGAAGGTGTCTGACCCCAGAAACTGAAACTGGAACCACTGGAACCACTGGTTCTGTTCCTTCTATCCTGGAACTCCACCGAACCCTTCCTCACCTCCGAGCCACCCAGTAAAAGGAATTAGCACAACATTTAACAGTTTTGCTGTCAGCCGGTGCAGCTCCAAGCGACTTAACTTCCCTTGCTGAGAGAATATGAAGGGGAAAATACCTTTCATTCCAAGTACCTGGAAAAAATTGAGCGTTCACAGACAAGAAGGAGTAAGGGTCTTCAGAGAAAGAAAAAAAAATGAGCTCATAAGATATAAATATACTACTTCATGGGAGTATTTCTGTTAATGTCTATTAAGGGAAAACTCAGATGTGTTATTTCTCAGACAGTGCCCACCCCGTCGGGTGCCTGCCCTCCCAACAGCTTGTCCTAATGCTGCCTTGCTCATTCCCTGGGGGCGGCAGGGCAGGAGGAGCCGCCAAGGATGCCCGAGCCTTTGCAGGGGATGCCCAGGAAATGCAGAAATCCCTGGATCCTTCCCCTCTTCTGCTGCCATGGAGGTTCCAGACACACCTGCCTGCAACAGAGCGAGCTCAGGCTTCTTTTATCCCCTACAGACCTAAACACTAATCTTTCCAGAATGATTTAATTTACCCCGAAACGTTCTATCAACCGTCGCAATCCAAAATACCATGTCTGCTAGTTCCCTATTTAATGTAACTATGGGGAGGGCTGGGTCAGTGCTCAGAGGAGAAGAAATCAGGCTCCAGGAGCACCCCTGAGGGTAGGAGCATCCCTGGCAGGGTACCTGCTACGGCCCAAAGATCTCCCCCGGGAGCGCTGGGCCAGGACACGGAGAAAGAGGTATCTTTGCTCAGAAATGACAGACACAGATGGGCTTTGATCAGACAGAATCAGGGGCAGGTTTACTTTTCACATAGTTTTCTGTATTAAAAAATACATCAGTGAAATCTGTTACAGGCAGGGACAGGACTACCGAGTACACAACGTCAATAGACTACTTTCTGGTTTTATTTTTGTTAAATTACTTTTGTTACTGCTAAAAAAATAATTAAAAAACAAAACCAAACAAAACAAAAAAAAAGGAAATATAATTCAAGGCTGTTGATTTTCATCTCTTGAAATTTTAGTGACAAGATCAAATATCAGACCCCTGTTACAGAAGATGGATAACTGACCAGAGCTAGATAAAAACCATACAATTCTCTTCTTTAAAAATAGTTTGGGTTTCCAATGATTTTGTGACCACTGGTCATCAGAAACACACATCTATAGCTTGAGAAAACGGAGATACAGACAGTATCTGATAATGTCCTGTCCTCTAAACGTGATGTGGGAGCTTTTCTCTTCAAAAAGACGCAGTAACAGCCAAGCCTTAAAAAAATCTCTTTCGATTTCCAACACTATGACTAAATCTCTTTGGGTGGGATGGGAAAAAAACCACACCTGGTAATTTTCTACCACAGTTCTGTTGTCAGAAGTAATACTGCATCCTTTGTACAACACTGCACGCGTTGCAAAGGTGGAAAGGGAAAGAGTGCATGTATCTTTCGTTTGAAATGACAAGGCCCTCCAGATTCGCCTTATAAAATAACCAAAACCATAGGAGGAGGGAAAGAGGAGAAAGGAAAGCTGCCTTAAGGGGAAAAAAAATTTCCGCGCACCACAGTATTTGCTAGATTATATCGACAGACTGCAGAGCTACTGGGCTAGGGAGGGGGCGTCTGCACACACCCCAGGACAGTCACTCTCCTGTACATACCCCAGAAATGTTTGTCCCGTGACATGATCGCTCTGAAAGTTTGACCCACGGCACCTCTTCCACCTCGGAGACCCAAGAGAGCGGGAGCTGGTGTGAGCCCGGACGGAGAGCTAGATTCTGGCCCCCTGTGACCATTCAGGAGCAGCCAGACAGTTGTCCCTTCAGACACCTCCCCTGGCAGACGCGCCGGCGGCTTCTGCCTTCCTAACACTTGATCCCAGTTTCAAAAAAAAAAACCATTATAAAAGCGTTATGTGTAGGTGTATTTGTAACGGAAGGTGTCTGTCTAAATACCACCGCTTTCTCTCCTGTCCTCCTGAAGAGCTCTAGGGTCTCCACATGTTCTTTGGCAGCACGGACTGCCAGCCGGCCGGCTGAGGAGTCACCCGAGCCACAGTCTAGCTCTCTGTGCCCAACAGCGGTACGGTAGATTTTACACAACCATTCTCCTTAAAAACATCTCACAACTTTTTAAAATCCTAAACAGATAAAGGATTTATGCACCACTCAAACAGGTTAGTTCGTCTTGAATTTGTTCAGAGGATTTATCGGTGCCACAGGACGTTGTTTCTTGAAGCTTACGCAGCTTCCTGCCTTCCAGTTCCAGTTTGTACATCCACTGTGGTTCAAAATACGCCTGTAGGTGACATTATCGTGGCTTATTTGATACACATTTTTCCAAAGGCTGGACGTATTCACAGTTTGGTGCTTCTGATGTGTATTCAAAGGAAAATACCCCACTTCAGTTAGTCTGATAACTCGATATCAGAGTCCTCTGATTTGACTTTGGCAAGTTCTTCGTGTATCTCCCTCACCATAAGAATACGCGTTAACATGATGTCCAAGGTCCCGGGGTCTATTGGCAACGTGGAATACCACATGGGGCTATTGGGGACACAGGAGCGCTCGGGCTGAAGGTAAAACACGTCGCTTCTCTGCTTCACGCTTTCGGAACTGCCAACGGAAAGAGAGGAAGAGCCCGTTATCGGAAGGCAGCAGTGACACTCCTACTCACAAAAACGCTAAGGAGAAACAGCAAAGTCACACTGAGACGACATCACGGTAATTTAAACAGTGCAATTCAAATCTTTCTCTTAGTGACTTGGTTTGCCCCCTTCAATTTAGGGAACAGTTAATTGTTTTCAGCTCACTTAGCATTAGTTGCTTATAAAGAAACAAAGACAACGAGTCACTTCTTTACAGGTGCAGTTCTTCCATCACAGCACCATCCCATGAATGGTTCTAGCATCTTGGTAAGATTGATAGATGCATTTGACATTCAATCTCTGAATCAAACTGGCTCTAGTATTCCAGAATTGCTGTGTCCTTTGGCACAGGTAATGTCCAAGAACTAGCCAAACTAAACCCTGGCTTGTCTGCTCGTGGTGTAGAAAGGTAAGCCCACCTGCTGAACGACTTGTTTGACCCTGAGGCAGCTTCCAGGCTCTGCCAGGAAGACACAAAGTCCTCCAGAGCAAGGACTCCTCCTGCCTGGCTTCAGAATATTCACATTAAAACAGTAAAGTGAATTTTTACTGCTGCTTGCACCGCTGCAGGGGCTCAGCTCTGATATATGAAAATGTTTTCCCAGCCCAAGGACATCTAAAAGCTTCTAATGAAGTGAGGACAAGGAAGTTAAGAAGAGGAGGACGAGAGTCAGGACAGACGCTAGGCATGCCTTCGCCTCAGTAATGGGAATATTTGTAGTAAGCTCAGTAGGTGCAATTTGGAGGGTAATTTATTTGAGTTTTAGCTGATGCTAATGAGATGCTGTTTCATTTTGTGTGTGTATTTTCTTTGAAAAGAAAATATCATATTCCACCTGCTCAATGATCGAACTGAAGTTTATATAGAAACGGGAGAAAAAAATTATTTGTATCTACGTCCTTGCTATATAGCCTCCTTTCTAACTCCTAAATAAGTTAATCTCACATTTCTGCAGGCAAAAGCTATCAGCAGTTTTACCCAATTCACACTTTTCCTACCCTCTTTCACAAGGAACAAGATGTCAGGGTATTAGTTAGGAGCTTCTCAAAAGAAGGATCCTGATGGGAATTAAAGGAGATGAGAATGCCTCGGTCACTGCTGCAATGCCCCCCGGTTACATTTACACCCTGTGGATCTGTAAACAGACATTTAAAGAACACCCATCTCTCTAGGTCAATACCAGTACCAAATACTACCCGAGTCTGGCAGCGTCGCTGCTGCTGGACGTCCTGTCAGCGTGGTTCCATTCCCACTGGGGGACTGGGGACTGGGAAGAGGAGCCCACAGCACAGGCACAAAGGTCAGGGTGGGTCCTTGCCCAAACGCCTGTTGTAGTCTATATCTGGATCAAAAATCAACTTCTGGCACTTACCATTTTGATAAGTAAAATTCATAAAGCCGGACGGGACATCGCAGGGGATTATCTGTATTTTCAGCCATTTCCACTGCTGTTGCAATCTCCTCGTCTTCACTGCGTTTCCTTTTGCCTACAGATAATTTATCTGGATACACAAAAATGGCAGCAGAAAAGTTCAGTGAAAAACAGGGCTTTCAAGAAGCGGCTCTCGTCACTGAGCCCAGCACCAGCCCTGGTGCGACTTTGCAGCACACAGAAACACACTCCTGTCACACGCCAAGTCAACTGGTTTGATCTGCTGGATGGGCAAAGGATTACCATCCGCTATGGGCTCTCCACAGCCCAGTCCTCCTCCAGAAAAGCAGCAAGAACTAGTATCTAGCAGAAAAATAAGGAGGATATATTTTTTCTTAATGAAGCAGAATTCATGTAACACACCGGAACCATTAACTGAATAAGCCAGTAAGATCGAATATCCTTTTCCAAATATCAAAAAATAACTGGAAACAAAAAATCTGTATTTCTTTGCCTCTGAGGTCGAGAGGGTAATCCCTACTCATGTGCAAAAAGAAAAATGAAAAGATTTCAAAAATGTACAGGACAACAGCAGAAGTCAAACTATTCACAGCTCTGCTTATTGCATAACCTATTCTTCTCCCCAGTCATTTTTAAAACAAGGAGCAGATAATACAAATATATACTGCCAAAATTCAGCTGACCAGAAAGCGTTCACTTACCTGATTCTACCTCTTGTTTTTGAAAGGGTGGGAAAAAACGTAAATATGTCATCTTAGTATTATACTTCAGAGTTCGGGTGCGTCTCATAACATGGGCAAAGGACAGTTTCAGGTGCTCACTGACATTCTTTAGTTGGAAGTATTTGGTGTTGAAGAACAGAAGTGTGTTCAATAAAACGATAGGGGAATATGCACCCAGCTGTTTACACTCCCACAAGTGTTCCTCTTCGATTCGTGAGAACATATAACCTAGAGACAATGGGCAGAGAAAAAAGAAGAGGGTTACTGATGCAATTTCAGGGCTGTCCCCATATCCAGTCACAAACGAACAGCTTTTACAGACTGGGTCTAATCTAGCAGATTTTCAGAATTTTCCAATAGCACTGAAAGCATCGTACATGAGCAGGGCGGGAAGGCAGATGGGAATGAAATTACGTAGGTACATTCTGCCAGAGACGCATGTAAGTCCCCTTCCAACTAACCTTCTATATTAATGAACTGCCTATCAGATCAATCTCAGACCTATCCGAAACAATTGTGACTCTGATAAAACCAAGAACAGGGGGTGCATGAACACAGAGGGGACATGGAGAACCACACTGGGGAACAGCGTGATCTCCCGACAGCTGAAGAACGGAGAGAAGGGTATAGGGGAAGATGGCAGGCACCGGCAGAATCTCACTAAATTCTACTTTGACTGTATTGAACCACAGCCAGCCAACTGCAAAAATGTGTAATTCCTGAGACATGGAGCATGAGTTTAAAATGTACCATCTTTATATACAAATAGCCCACTGTGATTACGATAAGTCAGTTAGGAAAAGGAGGTATGTGGCTCCTAAGAGATTTGCTGGGAAAAAAACCAACTCTGTATGCAGCAGTCTATAAGTAACTGGATTATTTCTGTATCAAATAAGAAGTTCTTTTTCTAAATGAAAAGCCAGTCACGGATCCACGTATGGGATTGCCAACACCATTCAAGTTTCGCTGATACTCTGAAAAAGGTCTTATGCACTGACACGGCTGGTGTCCAGCTTTACAAAAGGCATGATCATACTTGAAGACCAATTAAAAATATCTGCAGAATTTAGGAACTCTTAAACTGGAAGTGGCTGAGGTGAGAGGAACTTGGAATTGAGGAGTCCAGACAAGATTCCAGTGATTTGCTAATGTGATCCTTGGACTTATCAGAAGGAGTATTTCCAGTACCCATAGGGAAGTACCAGTGCAACTGTACACAGCATTTGCAGTAGCTCCTCTCCAGTACTACAGTCAATTCTGGCCACCTGTATTTAAAAAAGATTAGCTAAAACTTGACGGAAGAGACCAACTAGCGCGTTGACTACAGAAATGGGAAACCTTTTTTTCAAAGGACTGCTCAGAGGCAAAGGTATATTTCAGTGTAATCTGTAACTAGCAGAGACACACATCAACCCATGATGCTAATCTACCACAAACAATGACACGGAGAAAGAGAAGACTAATGGGAATGCCTCAGATCACACTCTGCTTCATGGCACTGAGAAAATATTAATCGATAATACGACTTTGTCATGCAGCTACATGAAACAAAATAATTGTCCTACCATTTGGAAGAATTGTAGGTTCCCAGATTTTCAAAAGTTTTGTAAGTTCAATCATAAACCTGGAATAGGGCTCGGTAAAAATGTTATCTATTCTACCATTCTCAAACAGGTACTACAAGAGAAAAAAAGGAAGACATACAGTTTGTGATTATCGAACATTGCAGAGAAGATACAGGACATCAGACTCTTTTCCTTTCTGATGTCCCAGTGTCTTAAAGTCCAAAACCCTTTGCTGAAATCTTCAGTAAGATATCAAATGGAATGTTCTGCAGGGACTGGGACCTGCCCAATATGAAATGAGAGATCTAGGCAAGAATTATTTTTAATATTCCAAGCTCTAGAGCTGTTTTCTGAAAAATCACCATCCTCTAAGTGTTAAATATTCTTGAAAAAAGTCTGCCTATATAAACCAGAAGAGTTACTGAGTACCCTTCTGCTGAAAAGAACTTCACATGCTAATGCCTCCTGACAATGGATACAGGCCCAGCACCAGGCTGCTGAAATAGCTCGACTTACAGCATTAACGTGCAAGCCCCTTAAATTCCTGTCAAGCAGCAATTAAAAAAAAGAGTTTTCTACAAGCCAGGAGTGTGTATAAATAAATTAGTCAAAACTGGAACACACAAAAAATGCTGATACTCCTAGACCTCATCAATGGCACTTTCAATTTCAACTCGACACTTTTTTTTTTTCCAAGCATAGCCAGGAAAAAAAATAATTAAGCTAATTCCATGCCTAGTTAAATGATAGGTTTGACATTAGCAGTAGCTTTTGATTCTTTATCTCCACACGGCTGTTTGAGGAAAGGAACAAATAGGCTACTCTAAAAAAATAAAGTCACCAATAAATATACTGAACTGACACTGAGTTTTAACAGAACTTAGTATTATTCTAGGTTTGTACTGCAACTGTTTCAAACCATTGTATTCAGGCAGGTAGCAAGGACTCATTACCTTACTCTCAGCATTCACTAATTACCATGCTATTATTCCCATTGTATTTTTTCTCTGAGTGTGGCCAACACAGCAGGTACCTCCCAGCCACTGGAGCTCAGTCTCCATTGGGGAACCTATTCCATGTAAACTTGTGTATCAGGAGAGCATTGTGCAACTATTTTAGATCTAAAACACTCCATCACAAAGCATTTCTGAGGAGACTCAGGTTTCTGCAAATCTCTCTGATGCATGAAAAGAATAAAAAAAGGTACCCAGATTTCTCTAGGCAGAAACCCCTCGCCCTCCAGGCCACGCTCCCCCCAAGAGAAGCAGCTCATTCACTCTAATCAAAGCTCCAGACAAATTAGACAAATACAGGATTCAGACAGACTAAAATAAAACACAAAAAAAGATACACTCTTGCCTCTTCTACAAAAACCACGCAGCTACATGGGCCTATGGATATAAAGGACAAATAACCAGAGCGAGTTTCTCAGCAACAGCCTAATGCCCTGAGTTACCTGCTGAATTCCAAGGCACAAGTATAAGATGCTGTCAGGGTCATATTTTTCTCCGTTTGGTCTCCGCACCTCTTGAATGAACTGGCACAAGCCAAAACTCAGCTCAGCAAAAGTGCATGAGAGAATGTCCTCCTTGAGTTTCACAGGACGAACTGTGGTGAAGAAAATCATTAGAAAAATTAATTTAATTCAACAGATTCAATCTGCACACATTCCTTATTATTTCAGGTAGGCAGAACTGTTAAATCTTCTCTCTCATACAGAAGTACCCTGTGTGAGTAAACCTGCGACCTGTTTCCTACCTGTTGGCTTACAATGAAATGAGGATTCAGTCGATAAAAACCAAACCATCAGCGTGTCCAGCCAGTACAAACGCTGCAACTGAGTAACCAGGGATGGGAACCGAGACATTTCAGTGTCAGGGATTTTGCAGCACCCGAAGATGTGGCCTGGCCATGGCTCAGGTACTCGGGGCTGGCAAGGCAGGGCAGGGCTGGTAAATAGGTTTCACCTCTGTGCCTGGACTTGGGGAATCCTGAGCAAGAGAGGGATCTTGAGCATTTCCCAGTGGTTCTGGACATGAGCTCAATGCAGCACATTCCACTCTTTCTGGGGAAAATGAGCGAGTTTGAAGGGCGATGCACGGGATTCAGAAAGGGAAGCAGAGCCAGCAGAGAATGAATCAATCAAAGAATCTCCAATGCAATTAACAATTGTGCTTGGTTGCTCCTCGCCTGACAAAAGTGCCCGGTTGGGACCCGGCAGGGACCCCTTCTGGGTGGACACGGTCTCCTGGAACTGTCTCTGATATCGGCTTCCTCAGCCACAAGAAGAAAACACAGTAACTCATGGGACTGCTCTTCTTCTGGGTAACAGAAACCAGCTGTTCTCATGTAGTGACAAGAAAAATTCCAAATAAGAGAGGAAAAAGCAATCTTATTCTAACTAGAAATCTTCCCTTTGGGATCTTTCTTATACAAGCCCTGCCATACTTAGTTCTTTACATTGCAGAAGTATTTAATACAGTTTGCTCTCTTCCCCGCCATCCCCAAAAAGTTCGGTTCTATCCTAACTTAAATTCTCTGCTTGACTCTGAATATCTGCCCACAAAACTCTCTGTACAAACATGTAAGACAAATTTGAGCCCAGGGAGAAGGGGAGTTAGACACTGCCAAATCCCAGGACTGCTGTGCTTTCACAAAAAAATAAAGCAATCCCTAAGTAGAAAAACAAACAAAAATGACATTTATATTGCCATTATTATCCGTCACCCCAGTCAGACATAAGGAACAATTCGCGTCTTTTAAAGTTAATTTCCAGCAGGTCGCAGCACAGAATGGAAAAGTTTCTTTCCAGCTGTGAAGCCTAGAAAGAAGGTGTTAAGATTTTAATGTTGTAACCAGATATTTTTTTTTTACAGCGAACGGCTCTGCTGACAAACAAATGCTTTGTGAATGTGTTAGCTACAGATGAAAAGGCAGGGCCAAGTTAGTGTTGTCAACTTCGAGTGATGGCCTGGTAATAGCTCAGTAAAGCTCTGCAGCTGCATAAAACAGCTCTTCTACAAATGAAGAATTACTCCGTGCAAATGAATGTAATGTGGAGGTTAAAAGACTAACATTTCTAACGTTGAAAAGAAATCTGTTTTTCTTATAGCCTGTTTTAATAGGTAACAGATCAATTAAGAATGTAATAGCTGTGATTTTTAAATGCATGGAAAGACCTAAGAGAGCATTCCATAAAATCTTTTCTCCACTCACGGATATTTTAAAACTCCGTAATATCCAATCCTAATTTCAATTTGAACAACGCATCATGCCAAGTGCTATTTAACTAAGTACTTCTGTTTCCACTGAGAGAGAAAAATTTACCTGAAAACTTCAGGTCCCCTTGTTCCTCCTGTGCGTTTTTCCACTGGACCCAGTTTTTCCAGGCGTTCACCCCGTACATGTACTTCAGGGTCATCCCAGAAACGGAGCATCCCGGGTAGGAGCCCTGCATCAGATTCCGGGGCTCTACAGAAACCACAGACTTCTTCCGTCCCTACAGGCAAACAACCACATCAAGACATATACACATTTAATCAGCTCTTCATCTCTGGGTGCTTAAATAACCTCACATAAAAAGGCCGTTATGCTGACACGGTAACAAAATCCTACTCTCACGACAGAATCTGAATGGATATACATGTATTTTTAGTATGTGGACAAATATTAACCACATTTTACAGAAAAGGTGCAATAAAATGCAGTAACTCTCACTGTGATAAACATGCACAGAAATAGATTCCGCTCTAGCTACACCAGAAAAAATTGATTCTTTGCTGTAGATTATGACACTGCTTAAAAGACATCTTTTTTGGAGTTTTTTGAAATGATACACATTTAAAAAATGTTCTGCACTAAAAAGAGCATTTATTCTACCTTGTTGCAGAGGGGGAAGAAAGAAAATCTCATCTCATAGAGCAGAACGGGAAAAAAATATACAGCGTAGTTAAATGGAATCCTTATTTTCACCCTGGAGCACTATTTTTTTACTTCTGAGAATAAGCACACACAGCACGTTAATGGAACATGTGTTCAGAAGCACTTTCTTACCCGTCTCTTTGGCTGTGGGAAGCCATCTCTGTGTCTCCTCCTTGCTCGTGAACGTGAATGCACACCCAGTCCTTTACTGAGAGGGTCAAATGAGTCTGAAGTCAAATCAACACCATTAAGAGTTTAATTATCTGATTTAAGAGCCCAGGCAGAAGTGTCACTTAGATACTATGGAATACCTTACAGCTGGCAATCACATCTGTATATTCAAATAATGCTTTACCTTTGAACCATTAGGCAATATATGTACCTTCTGTATAAAGAAAGTAAATTCATGGAAGAGAAAAAAAGCCTCCCCTAACAGCGGGTGCACTTATTCAGGAAAACCTATATTCTTCTGCACCACTCCCATGGGTCATATCCAGGGACAATGAAGTGGCAATTCAAAGGAGTCAAGCAAGGTGACCTGCTACTCCTGTCAGGGGGTCTGTAGGATGCTGCCTTTAAAGACAGCAATAATATTTTTTAAATAGTAATTTACTAATTAGTAGAGCTGGTATATTACTGCAGCTTTCAATACCCAGTTTTACTAAACGAACACGCATACCCTTCATGAGCAGACTGCTGGCACAATGCTTACTCAGAAAATTGTGTGTACTTTCATACAACAACACGTTTTTCTCCACGTTATACGGACCTGACGGAAAATCTGCCTCCAGGTCCTGTTCCACATCGCCTTTGGAGAACTGCTTCAGCTCCGGCTCCGGCTCCGGCAGGGTGTTTGATCGTAAGGCGTAGTGATTTAACTCCTCCTCCCAGCTGTGCGGAGTGGACACTGCTTCTGACTCCAGATCTCCACTGTAAGTGCTGCCTTGGTCTGCAACGAGAGCGACCAGATGTACCACACGCTACAGGAAAGAGGAGTTTGCAGGA
>KZ507826.1:34153-46690 GCA_002844005.1 Limosa lapponica baueri
GACAAAACATTGCTGACATAAAAACCAGTTCTGTCCCATTCACCACACAGTGAAGCAGAAGCTGAACTGAGTAAAACTAACCAAAGAAAGAAAAAACATTAACTTCCAATTCATCTCCTCTGTGACACTTGTTGAGAAGGCAAGGCAGGGAGGGAATGAGGAGCGAGGGCCAGAAGGGAGAGACAGTCTTTTTCAGCAGCAATGATACTTCTAAGAAATATTTGGTGAAACTATGGCCTTATATAAATAAATAAAAATACTTACATTTTTCTGTAATATCAAATACCGCATCAGATTTATCTTCAAACTGTAAAAAGGAAAGCACTATATCATTATCTTGGTCAGCTGCCATGTACTTTTTTAAAAAGTATCTGATCAAAACCAAAACCAACCAGAAGGATCACAATTCCTCCTCCTTCCTTTCTCGCCCCCAGCAAAGTTCTACGAACTAAGACTGTTATGATACTGAGAAGTCACGTTTACCCTAACGAGTTCAGAAGCACATAGAAAAAGCACGCCATGAAAATGTAGAATTAGCATTGCTTCCCAGAGAAGGTGGAGGAGAGAGAGGAGGGAATGTCAAAATTTTCACTTCTACATGAGAAACTTGTATGAGGTCAAGATCACAGACCCTGCCCTCTTTTGACTCTCTACGAACCTTCGTTTCCTCTGAACGTTATAAATGGGAAAATAGAAGCATATACAGCTTCCATGGGCGTGCGCTGCACAGACCTAAAGGTTTCATCTCTCTAACGGGGAACGTTTCCAGGAGCAGTGAAAGGCTTTACTTCCTAACAGCAACGAGACCACGAGCGTCAGCACGAGCGTAACTCCGAGTGCTCTACAGAACATCCGTTTACAGACAGACGTTACAGTTGACGGCATGCTTAAATGCTGTCTTGGAGAAGCATGCGTGCTCAGCACAATTAGTGTTTTCTTTAGAATGTCCAACTCATTAGCATCCTTCCTTTCTGCCTAGAAGATAACAGCAATTCATTCCAGTCATCTCTCCTTTCTCTACTTCTCCAGCTCTACGCTTCCTTTTCTGGTAGATCCTGCTCACGCTTCAGTTCTTAAGCCATCTTAAGGAAAGTAATGGGATTTGATAGCAAAGGGATGATCTCTAATTTCATTTAACTCAAGTCATTTAGTTGATAACTCGGATATTCCACAGGACTGTGATGGGGAACTATCAGTTTGGTAGCAGCCCGGGAAAGGATGACAACACATTGTCACAGGATTCATCTGATGGCAAAGAGTCCATCAGTCTCTTTCCAGCGTCACTTAAAGGTCTACAAAGACAAGCCAGCTCCTTCTGCTCAATGACACACACGTGGAAGAGCGAGGACCTGCCCTGCATTGTGAATATCAAGACAATTTGATACTGCACCAAAAACTTTCCAGCTTCTCTGAGCAGATAGTTGAGGTGGGAAAAGTGAAATACAGAACCAAAAGAAAGAAAAAAAAGTTACACTCTCCTACAAGTCTATTCATTGCAATTATCTAGAGGTAAAAAACAGTAAGGAAACACCTTCCAGGAAGGTTTGCAAGGCCTGAGCTCTGTTACTGTTCTAATGATCCTAGGAGGGTCTCCAGAGATGCAAGCTCAATGTTGATCTAGAAGTCTACTTGTAGTCAACCAAGTTTACACCGGTGTAAAATTAATCCCCATAAATATTGGATACCCTTAGTGCCACTATCAGATGCTGAGGACAAGGAGGGTGGTGGTATGCTGTTTTTATAGAAGAATAGAAAAAGGAATTTGTTGCCACTTGATACTAGTATCAGAGTACAAAGCCTTGGGAGGCAAACCCGACAGCCATGGTCCTTTTCTCTACGCTGACCTTCCTTGATCCTTTTCGTGCTTCCTGTCAGTAATGCTCTTTCTTCTCCAAAAAAAGTCTCAGACAGTTTCCTGGTTGGGTGAGAGCAGTTTTCAGTTGAGACGAAGCATTAGATCATCCTTTTCCCAAAGTAGGTTTATATCAAAGTAGTTCTTTGACTCTTCCAAGATCCAGAGCACCTGTGGGAAAGCATTCGAGGTTCTACCACAACCCTGGTTACCTCATACATCCAGACCCCGGCTATTCCTCCTCCTCTGGTGATAACAAATCTTGTAATAATAGGTGACAACACCAGACATGCTGTTATTAGGAAAAAAAAACCCGACATTTTGGAGTCTGGACCTCTCTGTTACATTCAAAGAAATGACAACATGTGAGTCAGCACAAGGGGCCACCTGCAAGAGCGCCTTAGGGACTACCATAAATATTTTGGACAAGTTGGAAAACATTTACAATCTACCTGGGAGGAAGCCAAAACAATTCCCAAAACCAAGGTCATCCTAGGAAAAAACAAACCCTATTTTGTTTCTTTTCTCTTTCTTTTGTGAGGCTACCAAAAGAAGAGATCATCTTGAATATTTTCTGCCTTTAAAAGGTTTTAGGATACAAAGGGAGACAAAAGCTTCTATTGGAAATATTGATAGAAGAGGAACTTCAGCAGCTGGTAACACCAGCAGCCTCACCCAAGCCACCATCTAGTTTCTGATGGTGAAGAGCACCAGAACTCCCACATGGAGTAAATCCAAAGAAAGGAAACCAGGGGAAGTGTGTTTTGTCTGTGTGGCTACATATGTATCTACATACACATAAATATATATCTCTCTCTCCCCAATAAATTACTCTTTCCACAACAGTCTATAACTGGACTAGATTCTGAAATGAGGGCTCATATACTTTTTTTCCTGAATTAGTGTGGTGAATTCTCTCAATTATACACACTTCTATTCCCTTCCCAAATCCCATTACAGTCTTGTTTAATGTCATCTCAGGAGGAAATTCTGTATAGCAATAGTTACATAAAAATACATCACCTTAATCAGTCATATAAGTTGGCTTTCACTGGATTATGGTCTTGTATTACACAGAGACGTAAGTAATAATGCCCAACTTACTATTTCTATATTATTCTATTAAATTCCTGCAAAGCAATTCCCTCCTTCACCAGTCCTCATACTTCCTCCTCTGACGAGCCGTCATCACCCTTAATTCCCTTTACTTCTTCTGCTCAGACTTTTTAAGATTTGGTGATTAAAATGGAACAAAAGTACTCCAGAGGCAAACATGAAACTGAGTCATCAGACGGCATTTCCTAGGGGTCATTTTTGACAGATCTAACACCTCAACATCCCAGATTAAGTCCCAAATAACCACAGAATGGAAAGTATCAGGAATGGAAAGTTTTCTATTAAAATACTCTGGGCTTCAACTCCCCACCCCAGTGCTCAGAATGCACTCGCTGTTGTAAAACAAAGCTCAAGAATATTGTATTTTAAAACACCTTCACACAATCACTTTGGCAAGTATTTTGCCAGAGAATAACTTCATGATACTTAGTGCTTTTGAGGAGTGAGCATTCCCTGAGAGTTTAGGAGAGAACAGTTTAAGTTTGATTTTAGCAAAATTGAATGCTTTAGGATGTATCTTTCTCAGCGCCCCCTGAGCTACCATCGCACACAAAGCAATGCGCTGCCCACTCAGGCTGTAATAAAGAAATAAATGAAATAAATGCAGAAATGGTGATGAAACCATTAGTTATCCCTGGAAGCAATGCCTTTTGCTTTAAATTAACTACACTTTACATAAAGACAGTACTGCTTTTATTAAAAAAAAAAAATCCACTAGATGTGTCGTGCTTTTTTCTTTAATAATTGTATATTAGATTCCAGGGAAAGAGTGTTACATCCTGAGCACTGACCCGGCTCTGCTCGAGGGGGGGGACAGAAGGACACTATTTACACTTTAATACACTGTGCTGATTTGAAATAACTAAAGACCTGTTCAATACTTTACCAGCCTTCAAAGTTGCCACAGCTTCCATAAATCAAACAATTAATAGATTCATTTTGTGCAATATAAAGAGAAAAGCTGCCTATGACTACAACCTTGTTTTGTGTGCAAAACAGAGCATTTCTTTTAAAAAATAAACAAGGCAATGTAACAACTTTACATACATGGGCACATATCTTTCTATCAAGCCTTTTGAAAGCAGATCCTAGGTTTTACTGCACCCGTAAGCAAACTGTGGAAAGGAAGCAGATGTTAAGAAAACTGCAATTATAAATAGTCAGAGATGATTCTCAATCTGTTATCTGTACAGTTTCCTTGTCCCTAGATACACAGCGGAACCCCCCCACTTCGGAATTCATTACACTGATACGGAAGACACCATTTAAAAATAAAAAGAAGTGATTTAAATTGTAATTGCTGCTCCCGAAGCAGGTGCGGTGAAGCCGAGGAAGCATCCCCTGACCTTTTCCACATGACACCCCAGAAGGGACGCCAGGCAGCCGCGCTGCATCGGGAAAACTCCACCGCCACCGCAGAATTAAGCGGTGGGGTCTCTCCTGGGGCTGTCCCCCCTCCCAAACCCCCCCGGCCCCCGCAGTTCGTACCTTCACGGCACCTGGGAGGGGAGCGCAGAGGGTAACAAAGAGCCGGCGGCTGCGGGTACCTGCTACAGGAACAGATCGGCTGCGGCAGGAAGAGAATCCGGCGGGGTCAGGCGAGCCATAGAGCTCGGCGCGTGGAGCCGGGCCTGCAGAGCCCCCTAGCCGCCCCGGCTCCCGGACCCACGGATGGACAGACGGACAGTTGCCCCAGTGCTGGGACCCACGCACAGACGGACAGTCAGCCACCCCGACTCCTGGACCCACAGACGGACAGACGGACAGAGAGACAGACAGCCGCTCCAGCTCCTGGACCCACAGACGGACAGAAAGACGGACAGCCGCCCCGGCTCCTGGACCCACAGACAGTCAGTCAGCCACCCTGACTCCTGGACCCACGGACGGACAGAGAGACAGACAGCTGCCCCGGTGCTGGGACCCACAGACAGACAGACAGTCAGCCACCCCGACTCCAGGACCCACGGACGGACAGAGAGACAGACAGCTGCTCCAGCTCCTGGACCCACAGATGGACAGAAAGATGGAGAGCCACCCCGGCTCCAGGACCCACGGATGGACAGACAGACAGCCACCCTTGCTCCTGGACCCACGGACAGACAGATGGACAGACAGCAACCCTGGCTCTGGGACCCACGGACAGAGAGCTGCCCCGGGTCCAGGACCCACAGACGGATGGACGGACAGAGAGACGGACAGCCACCCCAGTTCTGGGGCCAACAGACAGACAGATGGATGGACAAACAGCCACCCACCCCGGGAACCCCCGCAATGCTCTCGGCAGGTGAGACAGGGTTCAAGTGTGGGCAGAGGCAGAGCCGAGCTGGGCAGACACTGCGAGGAGCATCCTTGAGGGCAGCTCAGCCACACTCAGGACTTCAAAAGATCCTTTTTAATCACTATTCTACTCTAAGGGTAATTAAATAGATACTATTTTTAAAGGCAAATCCCAAACAATCGCCTGTACGTGTAAAAAGACAAAGGCAGGCATCTTGCTGTTTCTTGTGCCCCCTTATCTTCCTGGCCAAGAAACATGGTTTATTTTGCATCTCACTCGCTTACGCATCTTCGATTCATAAGTTTCAGGGAAGAAGATTTGGGCACGCGCTGCTGCCGTTTCAACTGTGCATTTTTACAGTTCTGCATTCACCAGAGATCCCGGGGGGCAGTTCAGCAGGTAAGTGCATTGCCCCTTTCTACCCCCAGGTTTTTCTGACATTCCTGAGTTTTCTCAATATTCACCAAACAAAGCCCCTGCCGACACTATGGTTTCCGTGCCCACAGACACACACACACAGAGCTCACACTGTCCCCATCCTCAGTGGGGCCAAGTAGGTGAGTCTGTCAAACACACAGAAAGTTACAGCCTGCCCCACTTTTTCTGAATGATCGGTGGTTTTAATCCATAACTACAAAACCAGAGGGGTATCCCAGCCCTTCTCCCATCCGCCCACAACCATGGATTTGAGAAGGACGCGGCTCCACACGGGAAGGATTCACCTTGTAATGGATTTTACAAAGACACAGAGCCTGATGTGCTGATCTGCAGCCTCCTTGACGTGTGGGCTTCACTAATTAAGAATCACACAGAGACACAAAACACATACCAAACAAACTAACCAAAGCATTCACAATAAAGGCTTTCTTAGAAAAACAAAGAACTTCTCCCCTCAAAACCTCACCCCTGGGTTCATGCTGAACTTTCCTGCTGCTGGTTAAGGCGCTACAAACAACCCTCAATGCTGGGGTTTTGGTTGCAGTAAATCTGTGAGCTGAAATAAAGATAATTCCTATTCCTCACAGCGTAAGACAGAAAAACTAATCTGAAGTTACACAGAGGTAGAAATCACCCAAATCAGAGCAGGGTCCATAGCATAACAACGTGTGTTCCTGCTGTGACACTCAGCAAGTAATTACTCCAAACCAAATACTTCAGCTCAGTTACATATTTTAGCATCCCACAAGAAAGACAGCCTTTCCCGGATTACAAACATATACTTTTGGCCAAAGCTTTCAAAAGTACAGCCACTTAGAAGATTACGTTCTGCCAAGCACACAATCCCCTTACTTCCATCTAACTCAGAAGCTGAGGAGCTCATTAGGAGGGGACCATCACCATGTCTTCTAAGGGAAAGCCAGTCCAGACAATACAATTAAGAAGTAACGAGGGTAACAGCCGGGGGTGAAGGACCAGTCCTGCAACCTCAGAAAGATGCCTCTACTCAATGTCTCCCCCAAGAGGATAATTAACCATGTCAGTAATTGCTTGCAACTAGTTATATTACTAATAGGAGGAAAAAAAAAACCCAAACCTCTGGATATTAATCTTTAAAGAAAGCGAAACATATATAAAACCTATGTCGTCTGCTTTTCATCATTATCTGGCCCCAAATAAGAAGCCAACAAGATGGCTCTGCAGGCAAACCGGGAAAATTTACATGTGTAGCACCTTCTGGCTGTTGATAAACACAGCAGGGACCACCAGCCCTCCCTCACAGAAGGGTTTATACGTTAATAGGCCCACACTGGTGAATCATCCCAGCCACCATTAGGTACCGCAAGCCTTTTCCCTTTTCCTAAGAGTTCGGTGCCAACAGCAACAATTGGTGGTGAAAACTGGAGTATGTGTGTTCAGTTCTCTCTATTTCAGTGTTTCTGCCCTTAAAGAGAGAACAGCAATCATGTTCTCCTTTATTCCTCAAAGTACTTTCCTACCTCAGGCTTCCTTTCACCTTCTCTTCCACTCGTTCCACTTCTCTTCCACCATCCTGTACAGTTCTATGACTTTCAGCTCTCCTGTTCCTATAAAAACTGATATTTCTCTCTTTCAGATGGCTACAATTCCTGTCCCATTTGTAGCTGTTGCCCTGGCTGGCTTCTACTTTTTCTTTTCCTATGAAGAAGTGGTTCTTAAATAGGCAGCTTAGTTGGATGTTGCACCTTCTTTGCAGGTATTATTACAAGTATCCAAGGCTCTTCAGAATGAAATGCCTGAACACCTGTAAAAACAGGCAGAGAACCCACTAGTCCTGTGTGGTCAGAGCTCCGCTTCTCGGAGCGCTCGAGCACTACCCTGTTACACCAACAAACAAGACCATCTGCACCAAACGCCTTCAAGGACAGACACAGACAATCACAGCGAGAGGGTACAAACACCGACCGCATCTGGCTCGATTCCTCTGCCTGCAAATACGTGATGGAGGTGAAGCTTGCCCTATACAAGCATCCTCCCCCAATCAAACTTCCTTTAAACTTACTTAGCCAATCAATTTGGAAAGTTTCTAGATAGCAGAAATTTTGCCAAAACCCACAAAAAGGTGTAATTTTTCATAGAGCACTATACCAACTCCTACCAGGCAATATTAAATATAATAAAGACCTGTTAATAATCTGCATTAACTACAGTGGATTTCATAAAAGCTTCCTTGGGCAAACAGCATAATTTAATAACGATGAACTCTTTCCACTTAACTTCTTAGACTGTTTTAACAAATTTCAAGATTCAAAGAAACTACACAAATAAGTTATTCAAGAAATATTAAAAGAAAATAAGTATACTCAATTTCTCCTGTAGGAATAACTCTGTACAGTTGTGCTGATTCTGTCTCAGGTTCTTCTCACCTAAATTTAGACAACCAAACATTACCATCTTTCTTCAATCAGTATTTACAAAAAGGACAGCCTATATCACGCAATTTTTTGACGGGTACAAGTTTGGTAAAGCAAAGTTACGGTCTCTTAGACTTCCCATTTCCCTTGAAATTTCTGACTAGCACCTCCAGAGCGTCAGACCTGAAGGCAAAGAGTTTGGCAACAGAGGTCACCTCCTCTGGACCAGGAGGTGGGCACCAAGCCGCAGTCTGCTCGAAGCTTACATCACTCTCCCTTCTCCTGGTACAGTCCAAGAGCAGATTTAAATCTCTTTCGAACTCTGCTGCCGCCTGGCTTTTGCTTCAGCCTGCTATGAGCTTCTAGAAATAAAGTGACTGCTCCTGGGATCAGCAACATGCAAGGATTAGTTTATGGCAGCCTCACACCTACAGCATTCACGGAACATTCTGCCGGACCTTTCCAGTAACAGAGCTCATTTTATCCTCAAGTCATTTTCCCAGATTGACTCTTGCTCACTCTCTTTTTTTATGTTTCCACTGGACAACTAATTAAAAACCCCACCCTTGCAGGTGTGCTCTGCCCATCTCCCTCTTTTGCCCCTGAGGAAACACCATTTTTTTCTATCGAAAGGCAGAACACAGGCCAAGACGATAGACACCCAGAGCACACCATCCTGCTAACGTGCCCTTGATGGAATATTCTCTGCTGGAGAAGCCTTATTTTGAAGGGTTCAGATGATCACAGAGAGTAAGTGTTATGAGCAAAAGCAGGAGTGAGGTACCAGAGCCCTGCCTTTATGCCGTTACAATGCTTATAAAACAGACGATGGAAATCATCTGAACAGAGACAGTCACTGACAGAAAACCTTGAGAAAAATTCTCTACATAAAGCTTGCTACAAGGCTTGTTTAGGGAAAGGTCAACGTTAATTGGAATGTCTGGAAGGAAAGATGGGATCCCACAGTCATTAAATGAGAGAAAAGTTGAGATAACCTCTTCAAGAACATGGGGAGTGATTTCAGAATTAATTTCCACTACCCTGATCTCACAATGGGCCTTGAAATGGCCATAAAGAGCTTACTTAACTTTTCTGTATTTTATACAATGTGAAAAGTCCTAATGTAAAAGACTGAGATACATTATACTTATTTTTAGCAGGTGAATTCAAGCATTATGCCATCAAAGCATCCTTTGAGAGGTGCACAAGCCTTCACAGAGAAACGTTTTCATCCTCTTTGCACCATTCAAAAGTAGCTCAGGAACAAAACTTTCTAAATGAGATTGCGTCCTTCAATTTTTAATTAAAGCCATGCAAAATTAACGATCTTTTGCAAACAGCTGTTTTGTTGCTGTAGACACCCAGGTGTTTGCCTGTTCACGCCAAATGAACTTCCAGGAGCCCAAGGGTCCCACTCAGTAGCCAGCACCGTACACCCCAAACCGTCGCGTCCAGCTCAAGGGGCTGACAGAGCATTGTCATAAATAAATCATCGTTCTAGTCAAAATAGAAACCGTCCAAGACAGTGATATTATACACAAATTAAAGTTGAAGTGCCACAAATACTTTGATAAACTAAATAAAAACAAAACGTACAAGCAGACACCTTGGAAGTTCATCTTGATATAATTTAGTAAGGATGAAAAATAGAATTTGTTGATATATTTTCCTTAGCAAATACAAGGAGTTTGATTTTGCCACAATCAAATTTAACAATTTTGCCACAAGAACTTTCCAGATACTATAAAAGATCAAAATCAGACAAACTTCTATGTCAGTCTCACACCAGCAAAGTCATTTTTAGTTTGTTGCTCATTATCACGGATTGAGCTAAAAGATGGCAACTGCTTGTCAATGGGTTTTGCAAAACGCCAGTTCCAGCGTGTGCGCTTCTGCAACAATATTTGCAAAAGATTTCAATATTGAAAAGAGCAAATCTGAATGCATCAGCACTTGCTGAGCTCCTCTCTGAAGAAATTATTAAATCTGCCTGTCGTGGTTTAACCCCAGCCGGGAGCCAAGCGCCACGCAGCCGAAATCAGGAGGGTGAAAGTGAGAAAACCCGTGGGCTGAGATAAAGACAGTTTAATGAGTAAAGCAAAAGCCACGCACACAAGCAAAGCCAAACGGGGAATTCACTCACTACTTCCCATGGCAGGCGGGGGCTCGGCATCCCCAGGAGAGCCGGGCTCCACCACCAAGGGTGACTTGGGAAGACCAACGCCGTAACTCTGAACGTCCCCCCTTCCTCCTTCTTCCCCTGCTTTACACACTGAGCATGACGTCAACGGCGTGGAATATCCCTTTGGGCAGCTGGGGTCACTGTCCTGGCTGTGTCCCCCCCCAGCTTCTCAAGCTCCCCCAGCTCATCGCGGGTGGAGCAGAGGGTGAGGAGCTGAAAAGCCTTGACGCTGTGTAAGCGCTGCCCAGCAGTAACTCAAACATCCCTGTTATCAACATCCCTGTTTTCAGCACAAATCCAAAACACAGCCCTGTACAAGCTACTCTGAAATACGTTAACTCTATCCCAGCCAAATCCAGCACAAACAGGAACTGGACCACTACAGGGAAGAGAAATGGGATATGCAGGTTTTCCAAGACCTCATGAATTCCGGCTTTAATGGAAGATACAGGAGTGTGCAGTATTTAGGGTGTGCTAACCGCATTCTTCACAGGTTCCATCAGTCACTCAAGCAGCCAGGAAGGATTTACTTCTCCCATGGTTCCTCAAGAACATCTCAGTGCATAAACTGGTTTTGGGATGGGGAAAGGAGACGAGGAAATTCCCCTCTCAGACTTTGAAGATTACAGACTGATAAAATACAGTACACTGGTGCTACTATTTACTTTAAAATCTCGCAGGAGCCTTTTTGGCACAGTTACTGTTAACTTCACTGTCAGACTCGGGACCAGGAAGGCATTTTCCTTCAAGCTAGATTGGCAAATTGTGTTTCCTCTTTCCTTACTAACTTGCCTGGGGCAATTGCCACTGTCCTGGATCATCCCTAAATTTTATCAAACAAGTTCCCTGCTACTGCAGGAAGGGAGAATGTTGTCAAGGTGTCAATGCCAACAGCACAAGAAGCTTTCCATAATGTACGGGGAGGTGAAGCGATAACTAATGGAGATTTCTGGACAATGATCAGCCAATCAAAAGAGGAATGATTTTTCCCAGAGACCAATGAAGGTGATACTAACTTGATGATACTTTTTTGTTATTCCTTAGCAGATACTGGCAACCTTAAGAAGACGAAAGGCAATCATCTTCTTTGGCTGTCGTAACATCAGGTAACCTGAGAGATAAATCGAGCGGAGGATGGCAACGAGCATGAAGAGGCCACTGGTGACAACCTCTCTGAGCAACCTGTTCCAATGCTTGACTGTCCTCGTGGTGAGAAAGTATTTCCTTACGGCCACTAACATTTCAACTACTGGGAATGAAGTTTAATTTAAAACTTCTTAAGTTATTGTCTTACATGCAGCTTTAAACTTCTTGCGTATAGCCAAAATCTTGATTCCCCCAAAGATTTACACATTTATGTATTATTTGCAGGCAATTCTGCAAAACTCTTTTGAGTTTGCTTGTAACTAAGTGCAAGTGTCTGAAAGACGTGGGTCTAAGACATTTCAGTGATGATGTTCATTTCCGTAACTGCAGAGCAGACAATGTCCGTGCCATTCCTCCAATGAGATCCTGAAGGTCAACTGTTCTGTTTAGCAAGAATTAGTTTCACTGCAATCACAAGTTCCATGTTCCCTGAAATAAATTCAGCAAATTAAACTTGTTTCATATATGGGAATGGAAAAGTTGAGCTCGTCTTTTTGTCTTTCTCAAGGCTGGAGAATGGGAAAACTTCTTCCTCTTTGGGAAAAGGGAACTGGACAGCTCAGAGCCTTGTAGCAGACTCTGGATCCTTCCACACAACTTCAAATGTGACTTAACCTCGCTCCTATCTGAAAGCTTCCAATCAAAACTCACACATGTGCAGGAAAGAGGACGCGACTCGTTGCACGATTATTTTGAGCGCTGCTTAAGAAGTTATCCTCTCTCAGTTACTTCACAGGCTACAAGGCCTGGCCCACAAAGAACCTTCCATTTGTTTAAAAGACGAAGACGTTCTTCAAGTCAATGAGCACGCCCGGTGTTCTCGCAGCCCAAGCCTCAGGATTAGCCCGGCTAATGGTGCTCACACAATGGTTGCAGCCTGAGCACCCAAGAACTGGATGGAACTGCCATCTTGGCTCGCTATGGCTTGACATGGACAACTGAAATGAATTTTAAAAGAGCAGCAAGAACATTGTGTTTTAAACAAGGAGACAGACGGTGACGATGGATCCTAGGTAGCTGTGAGTTTATTATTCCAGTGATGCCAAGACGCTGATGAAAACGATGCCTGGACCCCCCCCTCCTGAAGGAGAACTAAGAGAAAACTAAAGGAACCTGCAGAGCCAGCTTGGCC
>KZ507826.1:47217-57411 GCA_002844005.1 Limosa lapponica baueri
GGATCGGACCCGCCAGGCCGCGAGCCCTCTTAAAGCTGCAACGACAAGCCCAGCGCGGGGCCCCAGCGCGCATGCGCCGCGCGCCTGCGCAGGCCCGCGCGTCCCCGCCTCCCACGCCCTCCCCCCTCCCGCGCAGGCGCAGTGGCGCCTCCTCAGGGCCAGGCTGGGTGGCTGCCCCGGGGCGCGGGGGGCCAAGGGGGACCGGGTGGACCCAGGGGGACAGGGGGGACCCAGCACGGGCACCCCCGGGTGGGCTCGGAGCGGGAGGTGCGAGGCTTATCGTAAGATGCGTCAGGCCCTGGTGGGCCTCGACTGTCTGCATGGCGGCCACAGGGCCCATGACCTCATGGCATGGCCGCCAGGCCTGCTCTGTGGCGATGAGTGGCGGTGGTGACCTGCTGCGGCACCGTGGGCCGCACCGCGCCTCACACGCCGCCAGGCCGAGGCTCTCCGGTGTGTCAGACCATGACATCGTGCTCCTGCCTCAACGCCACCAGGCCACAGCACCCACCTGGTGGTGTGTCACCTTCATGGCGCCATGATCGCCCGACCCCGGGACACCCTGCCTTGACCCGGCACCGATGGCGGGGCTGCCCCGCGGGATGGATCCAGTGAGTGGTGCGGGATAGACCAGGATTGTTGCAGCTTCCCTTCAGGGACACTCCAGAAGTTGACAGGTTGGACTCGCGGCCTTCCTGTTGGAGAGGGTATGTATTTGTTTATTCGACAGGATGCTCAACACAGTACAAACCATAATTTAACAGAGTAATTGCATTCCAAACCCAAAGCGATGAGAGGTTTTAACGTACCTTTCAGCCCAAGTCCATTCACTTTTAATTTTGTACTGCCGTGGTGTCTAGAAGCACTTCCTTCCTGTGCTGAGTCTACTGCACGGGAGTTTGAAAGGCATCATGGAGTATTTGAAGGACATTGGGTCTGTTCTCTTCATTGGAATCAGCCTGAGAATATAGCCCAATCTGTTTTTTGTTTGTTGTGCCTCTGCTGTATCAGTCATGAATGAACCATTATGTAATTTTTTAGTTAATTTAACATTTGTTGGTACAACTGTAAAACAGCCATGTTTTTAATGTTGGAAGGGATGGTTTATATTTGACCACATTTTTCCTCATCTGGTGTTGATCAAAAGTTCATATAAGGGCTCTTTCTACAGACTCTGAGGACTTAGTCCCATGAAGATTTGCATATCTCTTTAACCTGAAATACCTGAGAGGTCACATTTCGGTTGCAAAAATCAGTGTAACCTTTCAAGGTTAAAGCCTAAATATTTAAAGCTTTGTAATGTTGCCTGTTGTTTTCATGCTTTCCAATAATTAAGACACTCAAAACATGAGCAAGGCATAGGCCTATTAAGAGAAAATTTGAAGCTATGCGTCAGATACAGATTGTTGCCTTTTTATTGTGCACAATGTCAAACATTACCAGCACGCACAAGCAGTCGATAAGAACAATGTGTTCCTTTCTCCTTACTACTCAAATAATCAAACTGCTAATTAAAACTTTGTCTTAAAGAGAAATCTCTGCTTCCTAGCTTTATCTGATTTGCACAATTAAAGGGTGGTATTAAGCAGCAGCTGCATTTCAATGGGGAATGAAGTGATCCTTCTATAAACGCTGTCCTTCATCTGGCCCAAAGTGCCAGATACATAATATTGGGATTTATTTCGGAAATCCTGTCAAGTCTCTCTTTAGAAATGACTGCATTCCAATGACAATGAAGTAATTAATGTAATAATTTAATAAGTTATGAATAATGCTTTTCACTTACGCATTAATCCTCATCCTCAAGCATAAAATAATCCTAGTTGTTGAGTTATTTTGTGAAATTTCTTAAAGAACTTGGGATTTTTTTATGACAAAAGGTGTTATATGTAAACTGTGTGCTTGATGTGAAATTTAATAATTATTCAAAAAGTACTTTTATCCTTAGATAGCTACAGATGAAAAGAACAAATATTTTAATATTTTAAATGGATACGAAATATAGTAACAATAAAAGGTGTTACATGACTTGATAGTTATATTGGTATTGTCTTTTGAATAGCCAGAGATTCTAATATAGTCTAAATATAGGGCTGCCACATGTCAAGGTTCCCTCGGACGCGTCCACTAGTGCCCTGAGCAGATGGCGGGCCATGTGGATGTTGTGCATAAAAGGCCACTGTGCAGGCACAGATTTCCCCAAAGCACGTGTGGAACAGCACAGATGTGCCGGACGTGTGCGGATCATCCCAACACTGAAAATGCACGTATTTCTGAATGGGATTTCCTAGGAAGGCAGAAAACACAGAGAGAGAGAAAAAAAAGAGGCATTAACCCTCTTAGTATATAAATATTTATAAATTACCTAAACAATTAGTAACAGTGTTGAGAAATCCAAGTATTCAGAAGTCAGGGGGAAGACCTTAAAAGATGAGGTTGGTTTATGAATTAAGATCTTAAGGATAACAAACCTGCTTTTTCTTTTTGACCTCTGTTTTCTGAGGCATTATAGCGCCCTGCCTTCACGTTTTTAGGCTTAAATTTAGAAAGTGTATGTGTGTGGGGGAAGTTGTTTGTTTGTTTGCTTTAATTAGACCTATATTTTCATGTAATCACAACTCCAAATGCTCAGGCATTCAGAATAACCTCAAATACCACGAGGCTTCCAGTAACGCCACAAGACTTGACAAAGCTGTTATAACTTCTTGGGGCTACATTGTAAATTTCCATAGTGTTTTATAAAATGAAAATTTTATATAACTTGTTGAAGCATGTGCACGGGAACAAACATCTTTATTTCATTGCATGGTTCTCATAAGTAAATTAGGGAGTTGATGGAAATATTTGAACTTACAACACGCAACTGAAAAAGCTTTCAGACCACAAAACAAAATATTTTGTTGGAAATAGATCCTGTCGTTAAAATAGATCGTAGTGCAACCATATGCTGTTGAAATCTACGCCTGATGGAAGGTTTGCTTGAGCTGATGCTATGGACAGATGAGAGGGTGACGGCAAGTGAGGACCATTTAAAACTAGATCTGGTGTGTTCTGTAGCCACCTCCCAGCCTGTTCTCTGGATAGGGCATTTGAACTAGAGCAGCTTGTTCAGACCTGACTTACTTTTGACTGTAAATGAGCTGTATATGTACTAATGTGGCTAAAAAAGACACTGTATAATAAGTAGATAATGTGGCGATGACTAGTGCGGAACAGACCTAGATAAATGCCTGGATAAAGTAGGGAAAAGATAAGATTGTTCCACAGTATTGTTTTTGAACTACTTTTTAATTTACCCCTGGAGTGCTCGTATTATAATCTGCTGCAAATTTCTGCGTGAGACTATTCGTCTTTAAAACAGTGACATTTAGAAAAGAACCCATGAAACTCCTTTCACATGCAGGCTGCAGTTCAGTGAACTGGATGAATGATCTTTCCACATACCCCTGGGCGTGCGCATCTGAATATAGATCACCCAGAAAACCTGCCAGCCGTATGGATGGAGATCTGGGCACTCCTTCCTCTCTTCCAGCGCAGGTTCTCTTCAGGGAATTGCAGTTGCAGGTGCTTACAGTTCTGCTGCGCGTTTGGGGCCAAACACAAATTAATAACAATGAATAATTTTGTTTCTGGTGAGCTCAGTGAGCATCCAAATAGGACAGGCTTTGTAAGGTGGGCTGGGAAACACGGCTGTGGCATATGTTGTACCCACATCTGGGACCAAGGAGGGCCTCCGAAGGACAATGTAGGATGTATGGTATAAAAATATGGGATTTTGGAGTTAGCAAAGCGTTATCTCCCCTGGCTTCCAAGACGCTGCATTAGGAAAGGTCGAACAAGCATAAATTAGACCAGTGTAGCTGTACTGGTGAGTCGTTCCTGTACAAAACACATCTGGCCTGGTAGGATGGACAAGGCTGTGATTCAAGCTCAGAGGAGGCTCTGTTGGGGAAGGAGGTTGAGTCTGAGATAGGGCAGACAAACAGGAGCCTGACAGCTTTATTTCCTACTCTACCTCATGGTCCCGTGAACCTCGAGGCACCTCCCCAGCAGAGCAGCAGGGACAGCTCTGGAGGAGAAGAGCCATCGCCAGCCTTTTCTGTCCTGGAGATGGGCAGAACTGCTGAAACCTCTTGGGTTTAGATGGCCCCGTACTGCAGAGGCTTCCAGGGCAGAGCTGTAATGATGTAAGCAAAACCAGTAAATATTTCATGGGAAAAGCAATTGCTAGTGGAGTCTCCTCTTGGGTCCTGGGCAGACTGCGGGGACAGGCAGCCCCAGGGCCAGCAGCGAGGTGGGTTTGTCTCCCGGCTCTGGAGCTGCTCTGGCTTTGTCCCCCCGACACACGGAGCTGGCTCCAAGGCTGGGGATTTGCATTTCCCTGGCACTGGGGATGTCAGGGGCTGTCTCTGCGAGGTCCCCCGGGGCTGCGAGGACAAAGGGGAGCAGGAGGCTTGGAAACAACAAAGATCAAGGAAAGAGAAGCCAAGTTTGAAAAAGCGACGCGTTCAGCGTGCTTAGTCATAGAGACACAAACGCAGGAGGGCTGGCAGAGGCCTATTTTCATCCTGAAACTCCCCCTCACGTCCCAGACTTGCTGGGCTGTGTTTGCTGTTGAGATAACATCCCCTTCCCCCACCACCCACACATCGCTGAAGGAGCAGCCGTTGCAAAAGGGAAAAAAAAAAAAAAAGAAGGCAAAAAAAAAAAAGCAGCAGTTGCCTTGCTCTGCCTGCAGGAGAAATGTCAGGAAGTGTCTGGTGGTGGGTGGGATGAAAGGAGGAAGCTGAACTCTAAAGAGAATATTCTAGCTCTGCTCCTGCAAACAAATGCCCCTCTGTATTTCACTTGATAAGAACATCCAGGAGCAGGTTTTCCTGCATGCGGGCAGGACAAGAGGGGAGTAGTCACCCGTCTCGGAGGGATTTGGTTTGTACACGCTGCATTATCCACAGCACTCCATGAACTGGAGGGGGGAAAGATGGAAACAGCTGGGAAGAAATACAAGCATCATCAATAATTAATAGTGTCTTTTTGTAATGGGAACGATCCAGTATTAATTATGAAGTTAATTTCTATTTGGATGGATTTGTGGGTGTATATGAAATTTGGACCAGGATTTAAGTTCAGTGCAATCATGCTCTTATTCTAATTACAATAATTATAAATCTATTCTGCATCATCTTGTTAGGTCTAAATAACACAGGCTTTTGTTTCCAAACATGCCAGACATCAGTTTTTGCGCACCAAATATGGCAGTTCTCAGATCCCCAAAGTGAATCTGGTTATAAATACAAAGGAGATTGTTTTCATTCATTGTCTCTGTGCAACCCTGTGGAAATGCGAAAATAAGCCTGGAACATAGATGATGATAAGTACCCGGGATTTCTAAAATCACGGAGTCAACACTGATGAGGGACCTTAATTGCATGGTTCATGAAATATTTAAACAGACAGTGACCAACATGTGCAAATGTGGTACCTAGGCTTTTACACCCCATTCTGTATTACAGACAGCTGATGCTACTCTGTGTCAGTGACTCTCAATCGTTTTTACTCTGTAGCCTTCAAAATTGTCCCTACTTTTGAAGCTTTTTGCACTGGGTGATCTGCTGTGAAGAAGGCTACAGCAGAAGCACAAAACTCAGAGGGAGAAGGGAACTGGGTTTCTCATTTAACTCTCAGCACATTCTTGTGTCAAGGCACAAGAGAGGAAATGAATTTTCTCTTTGCTTTTGTTTTTTCATCTGCTCTTCTCTCCTTGCTGAAAATCTCAACTCCCACCCCAGGTAAACTTCCTTCCCGGCGCTTTGCCCTGCGTTTCTTTGATCAGCGGTGGAAGAGTTGGTGTTGGCAACAAGCTGTCCCCTCTGAGCACTGGAGTGAGATGGGGTGGGATTAGTAAAACCTCCATGAGACAGTGTTTCAGGCTGCTTCAGGCTCTGCTGGGCACTCTGACACCATGATATTTACAGAGTATTATTTGCCATAATAAGATGCCAAAGCTATTTAAAAAAAAAAAAAGAAAAAGTGAACTATTAGACTTTTGCAAAATCTAAGTGTGCTCGAGGTCACCAGTTTTTCCCGGGATAGGTGTCAGGCTGTCAGAGCTGTAATCCTCTGGGAAGTCTGTTCAGCTACCTGATGCTACAGCAGTGTTCATTGCATTGATTTCATCTTTGTATTCTGAGAGTTACTGAAAAATGACGTGAATAATCTATGGAGCTGTTTGGCCGTTTCTGTTGTTGCAGGCCTCCTCTTGATTCTTTATTGTAAGTTATGCAGAGGTGCCCACTTACAAACTCAGGTTGCTGCTTTTTAACATCACCCTGAATTTCATGCTGTGACATCATCACTCTTTCCAAATGCAGAATAAAACTGTTTATTTGAATACTTCTACCATTGTCATGCTCTGGAAAAAAATTTTTTTTCTAATTTTCTTATGGTTATCTCCTATATATTTCCAGTGTTCTTCCTTTTGTGTCTTTGTTTTGGAAATAACAGTGGATAAAAAAAAATACATAGAGAAGACGTCAGTCTTTAAATTTTTAAGAAATTCATGGCAGGCTGATGAAATACAGCATTGTGAGTCTGCTCACTTTCTCTGCCCCACTTACATTCTTCGCATAGCCAAACATTAACCAGAAAGGCACTTCAGAACTGCTGGTATTTTTGCAGAGCTGATGTATCCGTTCTCTGTTGAGCGCTTGTCTCGTCTATAGGAATGAAGGACAGGATTGCCTTTAACAGCTGCCTCCCGTTCTTGTCACATATTTATTGCCAGTGACAAAATTTTAAATTCTCTTAATAGAAGGAATGGAAGCTGTTAACTGTAGCAGGATAAGTTGTAGTTATGCATATCTTGTTTCTCTCCACAGCTGAAAGAAAAGTATAGATTGATGGTTTTGTCGTACAACTGTGCCGAGTGCTTCTGCGTGCCAGTGAGCACCCCGCACTCCAGTTGACTTCACTGGGAGCAGAGGGCTCTTGGAGCCCCTCGGAAGACAGGCTCGGCACGCTCAGCTGTGCCCGCAGCAGACGCGCATGGTGTGTATGAGCATCTCTGCCCACAGAGAACACAGCTACTGCTGAGAGCGGAGAAAACAGGCAGCCAGGGGAGGGAAAGAAAGACCAGTTGTTCCAGTGCTCAAGACACCAGATTCCTCTTCTCGCCTTTCTGTGGATTCTGTGGTCTTAGAATCATAGAATCGTCCAGGTTGGAAGGGACCTTCAAGATCATCAAGTCCAACCATCAACCCAACACTGCCAAACCCACCACTAACCCATGTCCTTCAGCACCACGTCTCTCCGGCTTTTAAATACCTCCAGGGATGGTGATTCCACCACTTGGACAAGTCATGGACTTCCTAATCTCAGAGCTCTCTATTTTTAAGCCAGGGCATGAACTTAAACATGATGTTAAAGGTAATGAGATGGTCAGATACAACTGCATGGCTATGGAAGATAAGTAGTTGCACTTCTCAGGTTATAGTAGCGATGTATAAATTTCCTTCTTGGTTTCAGCAATTCCACCGATTCTTTTTTCAAGCCCAGTGCTTGTCTTGCCCACCCAGTCTCACCAGCCAAGCCCTCCCTCACACACAGGAGAGCACAAAGAAGTGTTAGAAAAGCCACTGAGGAGTAAAGCAACATTCTCAGATCTCCTAAGCACTGCAAAGTAATTGTAAACAGCCTAGAGATTGATTCCCCTGTGACCTTCCTTGCCCATCATGGGAAGGGTCAGGAAAAGAGGGAAAGGGAAAACAGGAGGGGGAAGTTTCCTGTTGCACTTCTTACTGGTCTGCTGAACGTTTCTTTCCCAGAAGACCTTGTTTCTCTCTTACGTGACTTTGATGCTAGTTTGGACTTTGACCAAGGACTCAAAACTACTGCTACTTAGGACATTTCAGTAATTTAATTTAGTTCAGAGAAATTAGAAATGAAAAATCCTGACCTTCAGCCCTCTCAGGTTGAGAGAACCTAGTCTCCAGCAGAACTGTGAACTTCTGGTGTCCGTAGTGTTCAGACTTCCCTGCAGAGCCAATATTACCTTTTTTGTAGACTCTTGAGCCTGATTCGGATCTCTTTTATTCAACTAGGAATCAAATTTATATCCACTGAAATCAATAATGTTACTGTGCAAAGACAATCAGCCCCTCCCTCCCTTCCCTCAGTCTCTGCATTCGCTGGACTATCGCTGTGATCTCTCATCTGGCCCTGCATTACTTTCACTCATGAAATTAAAACGGCTGAAAAATGGCCTGCAGGCATATTTGTCATGGTGTACAGGAAAAACCTCTTGGAGAGCAGATTTAATCAGTACTTGAGGAGGGAAGGAGCACAGTGCAGGAGGGAGAGGAGAACACTCCCCATGGAGTGCCGCGGGAAGGTTGCCGAGAGCAGTGCGGTGCGGCTACTTGTTACAGCAGCCATTAGCCACTCCGTTCATCCTGCCTCCCGGCATCACGGACCAGGTGTTGCTCTCGGCATTGTACTTCCTCCTTTATTCTATGAAAGGTGGTGCTGTTATTCATGAAATTGTGTTGAGCACGAGGGTAATGAAGCCACTCTGCAGAAGTCCCTGTTGTGCCAGGCACGTTCAGCCTGGGCCAGCAGAGCCTGCAGCTGGGCAATGACACCGGCCTGCGCCTTCTGGGTGCCTCCCTGCCCTCGTCTCCCTGTCCACTCCTCCTGCTGCCAGATTTTTAACATTCCTGAGCATGTCTAGCTCTATGACGTACTAGGATTTGTGCAAACAGCCATTAAACCGTTCCCCTCTAGGTCAGAAATGCCCAGGGAATGCAGACGCGGCATCTCCTCACAACGTTCAATTGCTGCTTTAGCCGTGGTACACGTTCCTGTGATTCCAGCAATTTTACTGTTTGTACACGGGACACTTACAGAACCTCATGGGGTAATTAGTCTTAATTAGCAGGTTGGACACATGCGGCTCTTTCCTCCTGCAATCTGCAATTAATACTATAGAGAGAATGCAGATTTCTCCTTCTCAGGCTTTTGTTTATGTTTATAGGAGGAGGAAACAGTTTAGTGGAAAATGATCTAAATCAGCCGCCTGCTGAGATGCGTGCCCTTCCCACCTGAGGATTACCCTGCGCTCAGTGGCAGCTGAGACGTTCCGAACTTCAGACACCTCAGTGTCAGCCCCGTTCCCTCTTCCAAACATTCCTCTGAGGCTGCCGCAGGTCTTGTTCTCTTTGGTCATGGATTGCTCCTCAGTTCACTTTCGCAGATTGGTTGTATGGTATGAAAAACGTTCTGAAATCATAACACTGGGGGTGTCTTTTAGGTAGATATTAGTATTTTGGGGCAGGGAAAGGTCTTGAGTTCTCTCGCCTTTTTTTTTGTGCTTCTCCCAACAGCCCCCGTTAAACCAAACTCACGTTGTGTACGCGCCAACCACCCCAGTAACCACATCGCTCTGGAGAATGAGGAGCTGCTTCAAATGTTATCACAGTTGTCACCAGGAGTTCCCAGCCTCAGGAAATGTTTGTTTGCACTGGGACATACTGGGAAGAACATCTCGAGTTTTCTTCCCCCGTGTTTGTTTTTGTATGGGAACAGCGGCTGCCTGGTGTGAATATTTACAAAATAGGTGACTGTTACCAGAGGTCATTTTTATTTCAAGCCCTCAAGAGCCACATTGATGTTTCTTTGATTTCAAGCCCAGGATAAATACTCACATTGCAGCTACAAACCCGGTAATCATATCCCGGCCTCGAGTAGATCTGTGGAAATTCAAAGCTGCTTTGTGGACTTCAGATAATTTGCACAGATTTATGCAGGACTAGGGGCAGATTTATACTCTTTTATTTCTTTCAAAGGATGCTAAAAATTAATCGCTGCCTAAAATACAGTTAACTTTTATTTAGGGCACAACAAAGGTGAAAACAAGTCTTTTACACTCATTATTTTTTGCTGCTTCCTGAACAGCCGCACCCCCTGGGACAGCCAGGCGATGCCGGTGGTTGGTGAGCAGTAGAAGCCAGTCCCAAAATTTCTTCCAGCGCTTTAACCTCTGAGACACCTCGTGGTGGAAGCATTTACTGCTCGGAGAGAGGGGCTGACATCGCGGGGAGAATCCATTTTAAAACAACTTGGGGCTTCCATTCTGCTGCGCCGGAAGGTGGCCGAGGCCGCACAGCCAGCACGATGCTGCTTTGGGGAAAAGATCCA
>KZ507826.1:59416-72903 GCA_002844005.1 Limosa lapponica baueri
CCCCGAGCCACAAGATGGCGGCGGCCGGGGACGGCGGCTCCGCGCGCCCGCGCCGCCATCTTGAGGGGAGGAGCGCGGGGGCCGGGGGGGAGCCCGGGCGAGGCGAGGGGGGCGGCGGCGGTGGCCAGCGCAGGAGGGCCGCGGGCACCCTAAACGTGATGTGCGTGTTCCCTAGGTGCCCAGGCGGCTCCCGACTGCGGCCTGGAGGGGTCTGTGGCGGCCTGGGTTTGTATTCGCTCGCGGTGCCCTGGGGGTGTTCAGGTCCGAAGCCTGGGGGTGCAGGCGGCGATGGCTCGAACTGGTCTGCTTCTTTGTAGGGATTTAAAGCAAACCTCTCTCTGCTGAGGCGACCCGGGGAGAAGACCTATACTCAGCGTTGCCGTTTGTTTGTTGGGAATTTGCCTGCTGATATAACAGACGAAGACTTTAAAAGACTGTTCGCCAAATATGGGGAGCCAGGAGAGGTTTTTATCAACAAGGGGAAAGGCTTTGGATTCATTAAATTGGTAGGTTTTTGTATTAAACGTCCATCCGTTTAATTCTTACGAAATGGTAGTTTACAAATTGATTTTCTAAATCTGGATCTTAAAATTCCCTTAGGAATCCAGAGCTCTTGCAGAAATTGCGAAGGCAGAACTGGATGATACCCCCATGAGGGGTCGACAGCTCCGGGTTCGGTTTGCCACACACGCTGCTGCTCTTTCAGTGCGCAATCTTTCACCCTATGTGTCCAACGAGTTGCTGGAGGAAGCTTTTTCCCAGTTTGGTCCAGTGGAAAGAGCTGTTGTGATTGTAGATGATAGAGGTAGATCAACAGGAAAAGGCATTGTTGAATTTGCATCAAAGCCAGCTGCAAGAAAAGCATTTGAACGGTGTACTGAAGGAGTGTTTTTGTTGACAACGTAAGTATTTTGGTGCTTAGGATTTCTAGGTTTAAGCTGAATAAAATTGTCAGCTTAAGAGTTTTTCAGAGTGGAGGTTCTTATGGGGGAGTAAAATGGGTATTTTTGTGTTCAGCACTCCTAGGCCGGTTATTGTGGAACCGTTGGAACAACTGGATGATGAAGATGGTCTTCCAGAAAAGCTTGCTCAGAAGAATCCGATGTATCAAAAGTAGGCACTATCTTTTGGTATAAAGAGTATATAGATGGTGGATGTAGTATTGTCCCAGGCTGTGAAGGCAGTGGAGTAATTTTTCAGAAGCAGGCTTTGAATTTTGATTAGTACTTTTGGTTCTTGGGAGTTTTTTGGTAGTAGTTTGTCTGGTGGTCAGTCAGTCTTGTTTGTATGAGAAAGTGTTCAAAATTACTTGCTTTCATTAAAAACTATTAGCAGTTTAAAGGCAGTGTCTTTGAAAATAGTGTAGATTAGTATAGTGTTCCTAAAATGCTGAAATACTTTACATTGCTAATGTATGGAAAGCTTTTGAACTTTCCTAGTTTTGTTGCATTAATTATTGAATCTTAGACTCCAGTTTCTTTATATGACACAATAGAGTCTTGTCCCTCAGGCACTTTGAAAACTACTTAAGTTGTTATTTCTTGCCTTTGACACAGTGCTTTGGGTAAGTTGGCACTGCAGAAGCCCATCTCTCCATACGCTGTTGTTTGGAGGAGCTGTAGCTACTCGGGCAAAGGCCTGTCTGGTTTGAGGGTTTTGTTGCCGGCAGTGGAATGTCTAAGGCAGAAATTCAGAACAAGATAATTGTGCAGTAGAACTGTAAGTGGGAAGATTTGTTTGGATGTGATAGTGCAGGAGTCTCCATATTTGCTACAGTAGTCACAGAATTTATTTACGTTAAATGTTTCTCTTTAAGAGTGTAAAATGCTGTGCTGTTCCCAGCATTCCCTCACAGCAAGTTTTCTATCACGTAGTTGTGAGGTGTTTTCAGGGCTCCTTTGATGTTCCCTGATAATACTGTTTGTGATCTTTTATTGACCTTCAGCTCCCAGCTTCACCTAGTCTGAATGAGCATCTTCCTTTCCGCAGGGAAAGAGAGACTCCTCCCCGCTTTGCTCAGCCTGGCAGTTTTGAATTTGAATATTCCCAGAGGTGGAAATCTTTAGATGAAATGGAAAAACAGCAGAGAGAGCAAGTAGCAAAAAACATGAAAGATGCCAAGGACAAACTTGAAAGTGAGATGGAAGATGCTTATCATGAGCATCAGGCAAACCTCTTGCGTCAAGGTAATTGGCTCTGAATTCTGTATCCTCTTTTTGCTTTAAATGCTGCCTTAAATGTACGGCTGTTGAATGGTTTGGTGAATAAATTAATGCTTCCTACTACTAACTTGAGAATTTCAGGCTTAAAGAGCAACTGGTAGTTTTTCAGTTTTTATTTAAATGAAGTGTTACAAATAGTGATGCTCAGAAGGCAGCTGTCTGCTGTAGTGCAGATAAGGCTGATTTAATTCAAATCTGACACGATTAAATCTGGCATGAGTTTGTGAAAAAGCTGCTGACAAGCTTCATTTCTGCAGACCTTATGAGGCGTCAGGAAGAGCTGAGACGTATGGAGGAGCTCCATAACCAAGAAATGCAGAAACGCAAGGAAATTCAGCTGAGGTTGGTTTGGCTTTCATGGGATTTTCTCAGTGTTACATTTGTGTTTTGTTTTTTAAGTGACTTACATGAAAGTTTTTATTTTTCAAGAAACACCATTGCTGCTTCAGTTTGTGTATGGGAAATTGAACTGCAGTGTAAGTTTCTCCTTGAGTGTTTGAATATTGAGTGGGTTTTTTTTTTGCTTAAGTGTAATTACTCAGTGCCTTTTAAATTGCTGCAGCAAGTGATGTTGGTGAGAAGTGTTGTCTGTGTTGCAATGCTGAGCTCTAACTGTCTGCTTTGGGGTGATCAGGCAGGAGGAGGAGCGTCGCAGGCGGGAAGAGGAAATGATGATCCGCCAGCGGGAGATGGAAGAACAAATGAGAAGACAGAGGGAAGAGAATTATAGTAGAATGGGTTACATGGATCCAGTAAGTGAAATCATGACGTTTTGCGGATACGTTACCATGTTCAGGAATTTTTTGGATGTATTTTTGGGACTGATGCTTTTTGCTTCCTTTAGGTTAGATAATGCAATGTCTTTGTGTAGGTGAGATGGTAGTAGTTGGCTGTTCGTGTGCTTTATCTCCTGAAAGGTATGGATTTCAGTAGTTTATTATCAGTGCTAAAATTTGTTTCTTCTATGCAGCGGGAGAGAGACATGAGAATGGGTGGTGCCACCACAATGAACATGGGAGGTAAAGAATTTTTAAGTAATTACTTTATGTGGTTAACTTGGAAACGGTCAGAATATGATTATATATTTCTCTTTCTTAGATCCTTATGCTTCTGCAGCCCAGAAATTCCCACCTCTGGGAGGTGGTGGCGGCATAGGTTATGAAGCTAATCCAGGAGTTGGCCAAGCAGCCATGAGTGGGTCTATGATGGGAAGTGACATGGTAACGTATCCCGTGGGGGCTCTCGTTCAGCACAAGGGAGATGTTGTGGTTGGGAATTGAGTTCTCTGCCAGTGTTCGGATGGTTGTGTACATTTCACTGTTAACTGCTGACTCTCTTGTCAGGTGTTTAACACGAAGACTAGTGTGGCAGTACGTAGTGCTAGATTAGTTCTTAACCATTCTGGTAGTTTACACAGTCGGAAGTTGTTTTTAAGTAAATTCAAATGTGCTCTCAAGCATATTTGCAATTAACTCTGACTTCATTGGACTTTGGAAATTCTGCGTCACTGTTAGGCTTGGAAGGATTTTTTTTTTTTTAAAAATTCTAGAGAATCTGACAAATTTCATAATTCAAGTACATCTGTAGCAGCTTTTCAGTAATTTGATATTCTGTACTTACGGACAAGAGAGATTTTTGTTCTCCTTTCCAATGTGTAACTCTGCGTTTATTTTGGCCCTTCCAAGCCTAGTTAGGATTGATGCATGTTGGTATGGGTATGCTGTTAATTCAGAAATCTGCGCTCCTGTCTATTTAAGCAGCAGATTAACTTAAGTAATCAATGGTAAACAGCATATCACTTACTCGTATGCTGATGTTTGCCATAGAAGAGCAGAAATGCTGTTTTTTAGCTTAAACATATTCCAGCGATCCTTGACTGTAGCCATTTTGTGATTCCTATCTCACAGAGGAATGAGCCCGTTCTTGTTTTCCCGTGTTGGGCATGACTGTATAGGTAGAATTTGTTAAAGCTATGGCATATCTCACTTTCCGAGGTATGTTTCCAAACTGTACTATTTTTGGCACACTATATGTGTGAATGGGCGTTGAGCCTGCTTGGTGTTAGCACACTGAAGCAATATGGATGTAGATTAAAGAAATGCTTAATGGGTCGAACGGAAATCGATGTTGGCTTAGGTGGCAATATTAGTGTGCTTTCACCCTCCTGAAAGGGTGTACACTCTGTATCACAAGCTGAAGTAAATGATTTTTGGGTGGGTTTAGGGCTCTGGCTTAATGTGGTGAGCTACCAAAGTAGCTTCTCAGGTATCTTCTGGGTTTTTTTGGGGAACCATATCTTTGGAATGATAACTTCTCAGAGCATCATTGATTCAGTAGACAGTGCCGTTGGCCTTAATGTATCTATATAATCTACTGATATTTAAGCAGTTCCTGAGTTTCCTGTGACCAGTTAGGCAGTCTGTGGTGAATTCTGTGTACATTTTTCTCCTGAAAATCCCGGTCCAGGTGCATGCTGAACTTGTGTTATACTTGAAAATGTGATTTGGTCAAAAGGTGTGACAGTAAGACGGTTTAACTGCCTTGAGTTTCTTAGGATGGGGACCTCTACCACACAGTGCTGTCACAGTGACTGGGCTGATGCCTTTTAAACAGAACTGAAGAAGAGCTTAAGCTGCCATGAATTAGGCAGAAAGGACCTATGTAATCTTTCTGAAATTCCTTTCTTGGAAGGATTGAAACTAACATTCAGAAGTCAAGAACTTGAAGTGTGAATTTTCAGTTGCAGATACCTTTTTGTAACAAGCAACCTACCATTGGTCTGTTACTCGGTAGCAGAAAACTTGCTTGAAATGAAAGTTTAAAGCTATCTTTGACTTCCCAATTTGTCAGTTCTCTAGATTGGATGCTGATCACACCTGCTGATACAGTAACTGAATGAAGTATGTGCAGCTAGAGGTGCTAGTGAAAATACCTGAAGTCTCTGCTTTATTGCAGGGTTTTTTAGCTTTTACATCTTAGTGTGAAACCTTTCAATGCTGTGAAGTTGTGAATTTTCCAAGAGCCTGTGGTGAAGGTGGGGTGGGAAGGGAGATACTGACCCTTTGTGCATAGCTCTAACTGGAAACACTGAATAAATTGTAGCTCTTTCAACATGTTTTGCATATTATGCAGCAGCAGTTCCGGAGTACTTGGGATTTTAACAAATGCAAGTCTTTTGATCGAGCAATTGCGTTGGTTAGGTAAATCACTGGTCATTAGAGCTTTTTTTTTTCACATTTTTTTTTCTTCTTGCAATCCAGTAGTGCTCACAATCAGGTTTGGTTACTGCCTAAGGCCTCTGCAGTTTAGTCAGCAGACCGTAGTCTTAACCCCATCTTGAAAAGCACATGGTCTCTATTGCAGCACATGCCATTAACTGGTGAGTAGGCATTCTGTTTACAGTGACATTTTACGAATGTCAGCTCGTACTTCAGTGACCTGAAGATTGGTTCTCTGGCTAGGCTTATTTGGAAATGACAGTGATGCAATCTAAGCTTTTATTGCACTAAAGGTGAGAAGTTTGCAAGCTATTTGCATTAACTTGGTTGAAAACTGCTAGAGCTCATTTGGAAAAGTTGTTAATTCACATCTGCACTAATGCTTACATTTCTAGCACTGCAGGGAGGATCTGTTCTTTGTAACAGATGTATGAGAATGCATCAAGTGGGAACATACCTCAAGGCATGTATTACAATAAACTAATTTTTAAATTACCCTTTTTTCCTTTCTATGTTCCCGGTACCTGTGGATCGGCTCAATGGTGATTGTATCGACGAACCTTGACTGCGGAACCTTCTAAAAATATATACTTAACACACATGGACATCAACTACATATAATGAACTGTTAATTCTGTTCCAATAGCGTCCTGAGCGCTTTGGGCAGGGAGGTGCGGGGCCTGTGGGTGGCCAGGGTCCTAGAGGAATGGGGCCTGGAACACCGACAGGATATGGTAGAGGGAGAGAAGAATATGAAGGCCCAAACAAAAAGCCCCGATTTTAGATGTGACCTGTAGTTTCATTCCAGTTTGTTTTTGTCTGTCTTGTTTAGACACCAACTTTTTAATTCTTGCATTTTAGTAAGAAAGCTACGTTTTTATGGATGTTAGAAACTTACTGACCTAATATTTGTAAGTGGTCTGTTTGGGCGAGTACAATTTAATTATGTAATGCAGTGTTTCAAAACAAATTTAGCTGTTTTTTTGATGTATAACGTCCCTAACTTGATGGCAGTGTACCTTGTGCCACTGAATTCCCAAAGTGTACCAACTTTTTTTTACTGTGCTTCAAATAAATAGAAAACTAAATGTAGTAACTCTTCTTGCCATTCGTGGTTAAACATACGAGGCTGAATCCCACACCTTCCGCAGTAAAGCGAGAGTCTCGAGTAGAGGTCGAACTAGACCAGGGTGTGGAACTGCAGTGAAGAGAGAGAGATCTCTTCCCGTAATGCCTCTAGCTAAAGATTGGGTCAAATAGTAGCCTAACTTGCCAGTAGGTGCAGATTTTTTGAGCATTAATTGTGCTGCAATAAGAAAGCAAATCTTGCAAGTGCTGTAAGATACACTAATTCAAGCTACGCTGCAAGCAGTGCAGTATGTAACGAATTGCATATTTTAGCTATGGAGAACGGGTGGTGGGATGGTAGCACTTACCACCTTGGCAGTTACTGCTTGGAATCTTTTAAAGACTTTAAGCAGAAGACTAGCAATGGTTATTTTAAAATAAATTGATAGAATGACTTGTATTGGCTGACTTCTTAACTAAAGGATTGTTAATGTGATATTTATATGCTCTTAAGCTGTCTGAGATTACAGGATCTGGCCTTGCTCCGTATTGTATACTCACCTGAAATTGCTTGGCAAAAAGACCAGAAGTGTTACTTGAGTGATTAAGGTTAACTTGCTTATGTCCTCATGCTAATTGGGTGGACTAATCTGCATAGTTGAGAATACAATCATTTGTATAATGGGGACTGCAGGAACTATTCTTCAATCGTGTAGCTGGTGGGCAAATCCTAAAAACCTGTATGTAAAATACAGAAATTGGCTTGCTTGCATGATGGTTATCGCTCTTTTATTATTGATGTTTGGAGATAATGCATCAAAAGTAGTATCTGAATCTGGAGTTTAATAGTTAATACTACACAGTGCAAATAAACTCCCTTTAAGGTTCTTTTGTAGAAGATTTGATGAATTCGTTAGCTTGCTGTTCATTTTATTAAGCCCCAGAAGAATTTCAAAGCATTCTGGACTCACTGATAAGGTAGTTGCTCTGTTTATTATTACACTCTACCAGATAAGCTGGGAACGTGACTTCCCAGTGCAAAATACCTTGGTGTTAATGCAGGATACGTCAACCTGCTTGGCACAAAGTAGGTAACCTTAGTTTGGCTGTACTTCACAGGATTCCCCAAGCACCGAGCATTCTGTGAGTAGCTTCCAAAGATCTTTCCATTCCTTGTGCTAAGCATTGGCTAATTCTAAATTCTATGCTAAATTTTCTCTGTGGTTAAAACTTGCGTGTCAGATTGCAGTATTTCAGAGTGCAGACGATCCCTCTTGAAGTACTCTTAAGTGCTGTTACTCCTTAAATGAAAAAATGGCATGTTGTGAAATGCTGATACCAGGTAACACCGACTTTGACTATTAAGCGCACTAAATAGCGACTCAGCTTATTTGGTGAATGCTGCTTTATTTTTCCAGAAAAGTTTGGGGGTTGATAATATGCTACAACAAAGAATTGCTCTTCAGGAAATTCCGAATTGGCGGTTCCTAAACTGCAGGCCAAGTATGTGGGAGTACTTTTATTGGATACTTAGTTTAAAAATCAGCAGTACCGATGCAATTTGCTTTGTTGAAGTAGTATTAAATAATGCATATGTTTTCTGGAGGGTGTTCATGGGACACCCACAAAAGGTGAAGGTGTCTGAGATGGGGAATTCTGAACGTAAACATTAAATTAATTTTTTCAGTTTATTTTTCAGATTACATGTCATTCTTTATTAAAGAGATGCTGGTGCATATCCTAAAGTATGTTCCTTTGTAGTTCTGTAACTTGGAAGAGTGAAGGATGCTGATGTCCTTGTACCTTACAGAGGTTGTCTTTTGGTACCCCTGTTTTGTACGTAAGCTACTGTTGCTAGGTGTTTAAAATAGCTGAGTTGCAAAACCATGACTAGTAAATACATTGAAAGATTTGGCAGTTTTCAAAATATCTCTGAAAGTTTGGTTAAATGTAGCCTTGTTGTAGCTGCATAAGCAGAATTTCTAAAATAAGTTCTGCTTTGAGTTGCATGTATTAAACAGGCTTACAATTAACTAGCCAACTTCTTTTCAAGACTTTTTAAAGGTGGTGTCTTAAAAGCTGGCAAACATGTAACTTGAAAATCTGATAAATGTGGGAGGCGAGAAAGTTACGTTCCTTTGATCTGTTCCTATGAGGTTTTGGACTTTTTTATAAAATCAGATTTATATATAATTGAACCTTTAAAACCACTTAGAAAAGTGCTTTGTTGGTCAGACCTGGTTTTGGATGGTCTGGATCACATAACACATTTTTTGTACTGGACTTGCAGGACATTGGCTGTTGCAATTTAGCTCGCTTTATCAAAATTGAGCCCATTTTGACACTTAGATTTCTAAAAACTGCAGCATGTAGAAACTGGTATCGCTATACATATATCTTCACGCTTTCTCATAAATGAATACAGAATAATTTTATCTTCTGGTGTAGACACATTACACTAATCATATATACAGCTGATGAGAAACTGAAACTGCTTTTGAGATTTTGTGGTATTTTTGTGGTAGAAAAAAAATTCTTGGCTTCTCCTTGGCAACCATTTACTGTGGCAGCAAGTTTTTGCTGGAGTTTGAGACTGCAATTTACACTTAAAACTAGTGGCCTGCTACATAACTGCACTTAGCCAGCATTTCTGCAGTTCATAACTGTGAGGAACGTAGTACCACAAATGGCAATGGACATTAGGACCCGGATGTAGTATTCCTGCTTGCTCCAAGATTCTCATTGCCGACTGCGTACAGGTAGGTAACAAGCAATATAATCTAAACTTGGTGACTTTCTATGTAATCTTATACTGTGGGTATTCTGACATCACACTTCTGACTGTGGAATTACAGTGCAGCACTCTTCATACCTGTATGTTAAGCTTGCATCAAAGCTGCGTGGTTTTCGGTTTTAAGCTTTGTCTTTGTTCAGAGTCAATAAGCAACTTGCTGTGATTCTTAGATAAGTAATTTCAGACCCGATTCCTTTGTGCATATGACTCGGCTTGTGTGGATTTTTCTTAGTTCCAATGTAACGAAGATATTCTTAGGCGAGCTTTGTGGGGAAGAGGGAATGTGATCTTTTAACTCACTCAACAAGGTGCTATCAGTGCCTAGAAAAGGACTGTTGAAACTTTTCTGTAGTGACCAAGTGGCCCATCTGCAGCGCATCCCTTTGTAGAGTCTTGGCTCAGCAGGAAGCGCGTTAGTAATCGCTGCTCTAGCCTTGTGTGCGCTTCGGGATAGTCACTTGCTGATACAGGCAGCCTTGAGACTGATTTGGAGTATTTTTGAGGACATACAAATGAGTGCTTGAATGAATATCCCTGTGAGGAGTTTCACAGAGCTTATTGGACATCTCATTTGTCTTTATTTTAATCTTTGATTGACAAGCGTAATACATTCCTCTGCCTTTAATTGACAGTGATGAGATTCTGTATTTCTGCCTCGTAGAGTCATCTTGGTAGCGTAATGCTCAATTTCATTTTTCATCAGTCTTGGGGATGTAATTCTAAACTCTTCATTACTAGAAATACTGAATGTATCGTTTCAGGATTAACACGCTCACACTTCCAGACATCCAGACACGCTGATCTCCAGCTCTTTTGCATTAGCTCTTGAACCTGAATTGCAGGGTCCCTTGTTCCAGCACGTGATCTAGCTCTTGTCTGATGTTAAGTTTATTTTGGAGGTGGTGTAATGTGTTTTCCCGCTTGTTCTGCAAAGTTCTGCTTTGCATACTTGTTCCTGGTATTATTGTCACATTTTGAACCCTTCTGTGTTACCTTCCAGGCAAGACTTGCTGGTGACCAGGGGATCTGCTCGACAGCCCTGCCCTCTGCTGTAGCTCTCTCTCCGTGTTCCACTGAAAGCTTCAGTAGCAGCTGCACCTTAAGATCATAATAACAGGTCTTTGGTTACACCTCAGTGAGTGTACCCGAGCTCTAGCGAGTCAAGCAGTGACACCGCTTGTCACGCAGTCAGTTTGGCTTTTCGTGATGGCTTACTCTTACCTGTGACTAGAATTTAGCAAAACTGATGGCAGTATGCATACTGTCAGGTAGCAACACTGAATTATTAATCTTTAAACCAATGCTCAGATCTGACTTAGTTTTTCCAGTGTGCTTTGGATACTTGACTTGACCTGCAGGAATGTCGTTGGAGGGGTTTTTGGCACATCTGCCTCATTCTACGTACTTGAACTAGCAGGTTTTTGACACTCTTGGAGCAAGCAATCGGTGACTGAACCGTGGGTCTCGTACCAGCTCTGACTGCAGTGATGAAACTCGGTGTGGTAGCTAACTTAAACGCAAATAGCCATGTCTGCTCTAAGTCAGCCTGTAACGAGTGGGTACAAGAAATGACATTTAAAGTGCTTGCATTGTGTTTCATCTTGGTTTTACCTGTGTGTGAAATACACTTTTTCTCAAAAGCTTATCTGAAGCTCAGAAGTGTGGTGTCAGAATACATATGCGTACCTGGCTGGCCCTCGGAGCCAGACACTGGTGCTGTCAGGAGAGAGCACAGCATAGCGTGGATGGGGGCTTTACTGTAACATTAAGCATACAAAGTGTTGATTTGCTTGCAGTTTTCCCCATAGCTAAACACTGAGGCCTGTGAGTAGTTTTAGGACTCGAGCAGTAATGGGGTTGCATGTCTCTGTTAATCATTGCCAGCTGCAGTGACATGATCAGGAAGGCCAGTGTTTGGTTCCATTATGTTAAACGAGGCTCAGCATGTTGGAAAGGATGCATTAAAAGTCTGCTGTTCTGGGTAATTACTTGGCTTCTTCCACTACTAGCAAGTTTGGAATCAGCTAATTACCTTCAGATTTTTTTTTTTTTCCTCTCCATACCAGCTAGTGGGGCTGTTAAATAGCTGCTTACTGGAAAAGGCAAAAAAAGGGAGGATTGGCCTTCTCCCACCTCTGTCATTGCTGCTAGATAATGATTGACACGTTAGGACTTGGCTGTGCAATCCCGCAGTGGTCTGTGAACACCCCATCTCTCTAAATGTTGCTTCTGAACACCAGTACTGAAGAGCTAACTGGGGAGGGACGGGAGGAGTGTGCCTATAAGCGAATCTGGAGTGTTAAAAGGATGCACAAAGATATAGTATCCCTTATGCATGGTGTTTGTTGCTATGGCATAGAAAACAAAACGTGCATATATTATACTTCTGCTCCTGAGGGCCATGATAAAAACCCAGGTGGTGGGTTTGAGACTAAACTTGAACTTGGCCCTGCCTGGTCAGATCCCACTGTGACCACGGTGGGATTTGCCTCCCAACCAGAGGTGTGCACAGAAAACCTTGTGCTGCTGCATCCCCCGCTGCCGCCCATGGCAGCGTGCCCTCGCCTTAGCTCTAGTGAAGGGGGGGGCTTCAGAAGGGGAGAAGCTGGTGCCGAGCATAAAAGCAGTCGACTAAGAGCGCTGATCCCCAGTGTCTTCCTTCGGCTTCTGAAGCGCTTGTGGGACTGTTGACCCCAGGGCTGTTAGGAGTCAGTCCAGGGACATCGCACTCCTTCACGAAGGGGAAGACAGAGGGCAGGAGACAGCAAACTAGGGTAAAATAGCTGAAGTAGCTTGACAAAATTGTTAATGCCTTCACATAAGGGATAGTATACCTCTGGCTGCAATCAAACCTCACCGTACTCAGGCTGGGGATTGACGGTTTGTGCTCAGACAAGGTGCAGTTCTTCAGTCAACTACCTGCATATTCCTTCATCTTTTTACAAGTGTTTAGGCTAGCCTATTTCTGCCCCTTATTCTTAAATTCCCCCTCATAACTAATCAGTCCATGTATGTTAAAAACCTTATTTTTTAAGTTAGTTTTTGAAATGGTCAGAATTTGTTGTGTATTACTATAATAACTTCAGTTGTTATCCTTTAGGTGAAGATGAAAGCTGAGTGAAGCCAGAGTGCTCATCCACGGGAAGTAAGCATCACTTCCAGTCTTGTTCTCAACGGGTGAAGTAATAAAGGCTTCTGGACACTTAATGTTCAGTCACTGGGTACCTGGGAATTGGGGAATATTGGGGAACTGGGGAATATTGGGAAATCGGTGTGTGTGAAATGCGTAGGGTAGAACTGAGAGCCCGCTGTTGGGCTGTGGGGTTAACACCCCGGCTCCAGCTGGGCTTGGTGTTGTGGAGGCAGTGGTTAAAAATAGCTTTTGAGATGTGGGTCTGTACAAAAGGTTTCAAAATCACGGTGAGTCTAACTTGTGGATGTTTTTGCAGTTGAGGAGCCGAGCATGAGCACATCCAGCACGGTGCCCAGTGGCGTGCGGAGGGACCAAGGGGACAAGTGAGCAAGTGAGTGGCTGGTGTCCTTACGCTGCTGTGAGGGATGCTCGCCCTGTGATGTATTATCTGCTTCTTGCCTGAAGTTTGCCTGTGATTAATCTCAGTTTCATATAAAACTTGTGAATCTTTCTTTTGTAGAGCCGAGATATAACCGTTGTTTGAGGCTTTTCGGCCCCTGCAGCATGAAATAAACTCTCTCCTCTGAATGCTGTGGGGGGTCGAACAAGAAATAACCGTTCTGCATTCAGGCTCCAGCGAATGGGGGGGGTGACTGTCAGCAAAGGAAAAGGGGAACAATAGAACAGTTGCTTCTCAAATGTTAGTCCAACTAAAAGTTGTTTAAAGGCTACTTTTCTGAAATGCTTTAATGAACATTGAACTTTCAAAATAACCTGGAAGATGAATTAGCAAATACAAGAGCACAAGCAGGTAGCGATTCAGGGAAATAAATGAACTTGCAGAGCTGCAATTAATGACATTTTCCCTCTAATTTGCCACTAAAACTGTGAGGGGGAACATCAGGTATTTAAAACCTTGTGTAAGGAGCAACATGCTAATGTGCCTGAACTCAGGAGTGGTGGGTAAGTACCAGCTCAGATAAGCCCCAGCTGAACCTGTGGGTGGTGAAGTCAGTGAGATTCCAATGGTGAATTCCCGTTGAATCGTGTGC